>FIZV01058034.1:0-18576 GCA_900050545.1 Trionymus perrisii | reverse complement strand
AGCCAAAAAAAAATTTTTTAAAAAAAATTTTGTTGAGATTAAAAAAAAAAAAAAAAAAAAAAAAAACTAAATAAATAAAATTTGGAATGTCTACTAGAAAACTCCATTTAACATGATTATTTTCAAAATATTTGGAAATAACAATCCTGCGAGAAATTTTTTAAAGTTTTTTTCGAACAATTACTTCCCCCAAAACGATTTTTTTGTGGTTGGGGGGGGGATGTTATTTTTAAAAAGTTCATTAGCAAAAAAATACCACTGAAAAAAAATGCTTCGCCTAATTTTTTTTAATTGTTGAAAAAATGTTTTTCAAAAAATAATTTATTTTTTCAAAAAAAAAATCAGTGAGGATTTTAAATTTTTCTTGAAAACCCCTACTAGATACTAAAAAAAAAAATGAAGAACAGGAAATATTTTTTGAAAATTAAAAAAAAAAAGTTACGTATAAGGGAAAATTTGAAATAATTTATTGAAAAAAAATTCTTGGAAAAACATTACCTTAAAACAAATTCAAGTTGGTCCAAATTTTTAAAAAGTCTGTAAAAAATTATTACTTTTTTTAAAATTTTAATTTTTGTTTTGAAAAATTTTTTTAAGGAGGAATTTTTTTTGAGAAAATCTATATTTTTACAGAAGAATAAAATAAAAAAACATAAAAAATTTCTTATTGAAATAATTTCAACTTTTTTTTCTTTTTTTTTCGAAAAAAAACCTGACGTACTCGTATAAGAAGTTTACTTATCTATACTAAAAATTTTCATAAATATAAATTTTCGAATTTTTTTGAGAAATCTTCTTTACCGAAATTAAAAATGACTTTTTGGGAAAAATTCGCTCAACCATTTTATAAAATTTAGTTGAAATTTTTCTTTTAAAAAAAGGTTCTGGCAAAAATTTTAAAGAATTTTTTTTTCCAAAAGATTTTTTTAGGATGAGTTTGGAATTATCAATAAAAACCACACTGAAAAAAAATTAACACCCACATTTAAAAACCACTCCGCAACGAAAATCTTATAAGAATTTTTAAGAATTTTTAAAAAGTAAACTTTAACCAAAAATTTTACTAAAATTAAAATTTCAATGGGGAAATCTTTTTGAAAATATTTTATGAGCAAAACATTCGATCGGAAAAAATTTATCCTACAATTAAAATTTGCCTTGACTTTTTTTGTTAGAAAAATATTTTCAAAAAAATCATTTCTCAAAAAAAAGATCCATTTAAAATTTATTTCATTTAAAAATATTTCTTCGGGGAAAATTTGGTCGCTGTAAACGTTCAAAAATAATAATTTGATGAAAATCGTCCCAATATATACGTTTTTTTTAGGTCAATTTTAAGTCAAGGTTTTCCTGAAAACTAAATTTTCGGAAACATTTTTCAATAAATTATTTCGAAAAAAATTTGTATGGAGAAAAAATTTGAAATATGTAATCTCTTTTAGAAAAATTTTCTTAATAAAAATTTTTGCATGAAAAAAACTCTTTCAACAATTAAAATTTGCAAAAATCAAAAGAAAGTTTTTAAAGAAATAATTTCTTTTCAATTACACTTTCAAAATAATTTTTCGTGAGGAAATTTTAATTTAAAAAAAAAGAACTAAAAAAAATAGATAGGTATAAAAAATCAAAATCTTCCTTTATCCTTGGATTTTTTTTCTAAAAAACAAATTTTTGAATTTAAAAACATATGGTAGATAATGGAAACAATCTTTTGAAAAAAAAAGTTTTTTTATTTGAATTTTTCTATTAAAAAAATTTGTACAAACTTTCGTATTTTTTTCGGTTTTTGGAATAAATGTAGAATTTTTTTTAAATTACGTGAGGTGAAAAAATTTTCAATAAGACTTTGTTTTGGGTGATTTTTTTCAAAACGTTTTTTTATAGTTCGCTTGAAAAAAATTCTGTTGAGAATTTCATTGAAATTCGCTTAAAAGTTTTCTTGAAAAAATTTAACAAAATTTTGAAATAATTTATTTAAAAAAATATTACTTCGGAAAAAGTTTTTTAGAAAAAAAATCTTCAACAGAAATTTGTTTGATGAGATTCAAACAAAAAACCTGACTTTAGTTGTCAAGTAGCGTTATTAAATGTATGTAGACAATTTTGTGTAACTTGAATACGACCGATGTAATGGTCTCGTCGTAATTTACCGAAACATAGGTCTAAATTTACAAATTAACAGGCATTTACGAAACACGGACCCTTACATATTTTTCGTTGATATTTGTATTAGGTATTTAATTTGATTAAAAAGTTGCTTTTTATTTTGGGAAAAAGTTTCTACAAAAACAAAGCAGATTTAGCTGATTTTTTTTTTTTTTTTGGTACAGTACCACGGAAGTTGAAAAGTACAAAAGAACTCGTGCACGCTAAACTAAAATTAAACTAATTTTTAATCATAGTAGTCGGAAATTTCTTGCACCGAACTTCATCTGAAATTTAAATTAAATGCGAAAATTTCCCGTAGGAATGTAAGCAAGAATAAATTTCCATTTTTATCCGGCGTTTAAAACAGTGCTCGGTATTAGCGTAATAAACAAGTGAACATTTTCGGACGTTGCCATAATAAAGAAGACGTACCAAAAACAAAGAATTTATCGCCTATTCGTCCGGTTTAAAAAGGGTGAAAACTGAAAAGAAGTTTAATTTTTGTAATTCGCCGGTAGACGCCGCTCCGAAACGAGCTGGTAACACTGCGGTGCTTAACTGCCATACAATGGGGACCGCGTACTTTACAATAATTATAACTCGCTAATTCGGATATACGAGAAAGTTTTAAAAGTTGTTTTAGATGATTTATAATGAAGAAGAAAGTTTGAACCTTTTTAATTTACAAACTTCTTTTCATAAGCTACCGCCAATTAATAAATACTGCTTGTCGTTTTTCCTAAACATACTATACCACTCTCTTTGGCATTTCGAGTTTTTCCTGGCGCGCGATCCTCCTTCCCTCGCACCACTCGTTCCATCTTAAATGCTTTCTCTCTGTTCCTTTGGGTATAGTCTAATGTTCTCGGAGACTTTTGTTGAAAGGCTCTACATTAAACCTAAAGAGTATTTGGAAATTTTTGATGTTTTTCGATTTATGCATTTGCCAAGTACAACTTTCAAAGTATATGCTAATAATTTCAAAACTTGCTCGCTATATTTCAATTCATCGGCAACGATAATTTAAAATCTTGCTCCGTTTCGCCAATTTAGATACTTACCGCCGTCCATAATAATAATTACAACGAATTAAGACCAACGATACGATCTATCGTTGTACAAAATGTTGCTCTCATTATACCCTAATCTTTTAGCATAATTAATACAAATTTGTCTTTTCGATTTATACCATCCAAGTCGTTTGCTTCATTATTGTCAGAATTGTTTTTAATTTTTTTTTTTTTTGAATCAGTTCTTCTTAAGGATCCATTAGTCGATCAGAGATCATTTAAATTATTCATCATTTCTGCGCGATATAAATTAAAGACGTTGGTAATTCGACGATTTTGATAATTTTAAAGTGCCTCTTTCAGACTGTCTATGTGAAAATATAAAATTTCACTTTGTGTACGTATTTATAGCATTTCTAACTTGTTGTAAAAAACATTTTATTTGAAAGCACCACGCCGAGCTACGTATCTTTCGTTGTAAATATTTTCGGCGCCACAAAGCTTTCAAATTGTAATATTCATTTTTATTAAATTACCCCAATGATGAGAAATGTTTTCAAAATCGAGATTTTGCTATATTACGTATATACGTACTCGTACCTACGAATGAAAAAAAACTTTCCCTGCGAATTACCACCGAAAAAAATATGCGTAGGTAGGTATAATTTATACCCAAAAGTAGGTAGGTACTATAGGTACGTAGGTAGCTTGCAAAGATAATGTATATTAATAGGTCATAAAATTCTGGAAAAAATGCAAAAAAAAATTCATGAAAAGAAAATTTGCAAAAAGTTGTTCATTGACTGTTAACTTTCCTTTTACAAAAAATTTAATCTCATCATATGAGTAGGATAACCAAAAAAATATTCAACTTTCAAAATATCAGCAAATATATTTTTTGCTGGGAGGAGGAGGGGATATTTGAACACGGGGTGGTTCGTTTATAACGTAAAAAAAATTATACCACATCTGTGCGAGGTTCATGTAGGTAAATAAATAAATATGTAATTGTGATTTTTTTTTCATCGAGTGTGTATAGTCTTTGTTGTGTGTGATTTTCTTAAAGTTCTTTACCTTCATGAAAAAAAAAATTAAAATACAAAATGTTACAAATTTTCTATTAGGTACGAAAATATAATAATTTTGAAAATTTAGGTATTACTAAGATTGAACAAATTTTTAAATAGGTACCTACCTATTTCTTTCAGAAAAAAATCCAAAAAAATGCAAAAAAATATATTATTTAAATAGAATTTCAAAAAAATATATTTTTTTGAAAAGTTATCGATCTGAAATTCAAAAAAAATGGTTCAACAAAATAATAAAAAAAAAATCACCTAAAACTTCAGTAAGAATTTAAAACAGAATTTGAAAAAACACGCTTTTTGAAAATATTTTGAAAGTTTTAATTTTTTACGTCTAAAATTTTTTTTTTAATTTGAAATGAAATTGAAAAACATTGTTTTAGGATAAAATTTAATCGAAAAATTACTTCTCACAAAATATTGAAAAAATTACGTGTTTTTCTTTCAAATTAAATACCAGTTATAAAAGCAACAAAAAATATAAAATATTTTTTGTTTAAATGAGGTAGCATGATTTATTATTATTTTTTTACTTGAAATATGTGAAAATACGTGTTTTTCCAGTTTATCTCAGGCTGATGTGATTTTTCGAGAAAAATAAAAACTTTTTAAAATTAGGTAAGTATAGCTCATAAATAATGTATAAAAAAAGTGTTCGATTATACTACGAGTAGATATGAGAAGAAATTTCCAAAAATATACACAGTTTCATCACTTTTTCTCTCTCTTTCGCTCTCTTTCTCTTTTTCTCTCTTTCTCTTTTTGATAGAATCGAAAATTCATTTCATAGATATTTGAAGTTTTGTTTCGGCCAAAATTTCTTGTAAATGTTGAAAAAATTTTACAAACATTTTTTCAAGCAATATTTAAAAATTTACCTTTAGGGATTTTTTTTTTAGAAAAAATGTAATGTATTACTGAGAAATAATTTCTTCTTCAGAATACAAAAAAATGGAAATTATTTTACTTTGATTTTAATGACGATAAAGACAAAATTAATTTAAAACATGACAAATAACGGCTAGTTTTCTCAGGAAAGGGACATTTTTTTGATAAATCCGTCGTTTTGTAAAATTGATATGCAAATACATATGTTACCTAGGTATATGAAATAAAAACAAAATCTTGTTCAGTTTTTTCACTTTTGCTTCAAACATACCTTTTCTTGATTCTAAAAAAAATATTTTAATTGAAATAATTTTACAAAAAATTGAATATTATTGCTTAGAGAACTGACCTCTTGAAAATTATTAAAAATTCCGCCGGGTTTCGAAAATTGTGCTTTTAAAAAATTCTTTTGTCGAAAGAGTAGTTGACAAAAAACGTTTTTTCCCTTGCTCGTTTATATTCGAAAGTGGCGATGTCTACCAAAACATTTTCTTCGATTTAAATTTTGTAAATACTGATTTTAAAAATTCAAATATCTAATTTTTTTGGAAATTAACTCTGCATTCGAAATTATTAATTTTTAACCAATATTATAATCCTTCTATGATATCAACAAACCTTCTCTCCCTACTGTAACCTAATATAATATTCCTTGTCTCTAGCCTAGTAGCTGTACACGGCAGGGTAACCAACAAACAGGTAACAAGTGAGGAGCTAAATATCAAAACGCAATATGTGCGATTTTTGCGTTTTTGATTCGCAGTTTTTAAAGCCAAAAACTTCCACCTCCCGACCCCCTGAGAAATGTTTGAAAACTGCCAAAAACTGTCTTGGGGACCTCTTCCGTTGCCATCGACACCTTGAGGACCTTTGTGCCACACCTGGGGACTGCGGTACAGTTTTTCGCAATTTTCCAAAAATTGAAAAAAATTGCTTTGCGTTTTGATATTTAGCTCCTCAATTAACAATTTTTTAAAATTCTGCAATTTTTTAAAATTTTGCAATTTTTGAAATTTTGACAATTTTTGAGAAATTGACAATTTTCAGAAATTTGATAATTTTCGAAAGTTCCGCAATTTTAAAAAAATCAATAATTTTTGTGTATTAGGAAATTAAAGAAATTCAACAAATTTTGAAAATTTGATCATTTTTGAAAATTTTATACCTAGACCTACTACCTGTTTTCTCGTTAAAAGACACGCCCCCTTTTATTGGTTGTTTAAAACAGTGTTTTCCTCTTCTGGTTGACACTGTTGTCTCGTATACGTAGCCTAGTGTATTGCTGACATCTGGCAACTCCTGTGTATAATTATCGACGAGATTTTATAATCTTATTGAAAATTTTGGGAATACCTACGTTACGTTTCGTAAAATGGGAATCATGTGATCTTTGATGCGACCCCAGATTACACCAAGATTTTATTTAAACGATTTTCAAAACATGGCGCACCATTATTCTGGTCACATCGCTTCGGCTGTAGCTGAAAATCATCTCCTATAGTGACCCAACGAACCGTGTCACTACATAAAAACCTGTAAGTTACGTTCGATTCGGCCGACCGCACAAAATACCTACTTTATTAGGGAAGTGGTCGAAATCAGAGGAGACCCGTTGATGCAGGTAAAGAAGACGGGAAAAAAAGAAAGGAAGGAGGAGGAGGAGGAGGCAAAAAGAAGGAGCATACACGCAGTTTGAAGGGACGCGATGAAGATGACGATGCAGTACCTATATGGCAACAGCAACAGCAACAGCAACAGCAGCAAACCCGTCGAAGAGGAAATTACGCGACATTGACAATGCGGGGGGTAAATGGCGAAGCAAAAAAAAGAGATAGCGCGAAGGGTGGAGTTGTGCGCCAGGAGGCATGATAGCGTAGCTCGTCTCTGGTCTGTTTTCCTCTTTTTGTACAGTGTGTTTAGGTGTGTGTGCGAGTCTTATGCGTAGTATTGGGGGGAGGGGGAGAGTTGAGTGTAATTTACGATGAGACCGCATTCAACCGCGAGTTAATGGTCTGGAATCCCCAGCACTGGCTAATTGATTTCTTGCCGCCGCCACCGGTTGGGTTATTACTTTTGCGAGTCGACTTTTGACTCGTGCCGCCATTATTTTGGCCCATGTTGAACGTTACAATGGTTGTAGGACTCGGATCGGCGTAAACGTGAGCGTAAGCGTAACCCAAATATCCGCCATTAGTCTTGTTGCTTTTCTTCATATTTTGGTGCCTCGTGGTGTTGCTTCGGCTTCGCCTCGCCCTATCGTCGAAAACGAGAGAACAATTTTAGTAATGTTTACCTACCTTTAGCGAGGCTGCCGATGCTGTGCGCCCATTTGTTGCTGCTAATTTGTTTGTGCTGCTGAGGATGTGCGGAGGGAGTTTCAGTACATTCCCAACTCGTAGGTAGAGATATTTGGGAAATGTGTACCTGCGACCGAGTTCGGAAAGTTCTGATTTTCTAATGTTCACGAAGCAGAAGAGAATGGGAAATTAGTTTTCGAATTATCACCTGCAGTATTCTCGGCTCTTTGCTTAGTTTAAGTTCATGTTTGGTAATTTGGCATCCTTAAAGCGAAGTATAAGGAATGGACCAGAAGTTGCAATGGGTTCTGCAAAATATGTTTCATGGACTAGCATTTTTTTTCGATGTAGGATAAATTTTTTCCCAGAACAAATGATACTCTTTTCGTAGTTATGAGGAATGTCCGACGTCCGTTGTTCTCTAAATGATGCGATGAAATTGGTTCTCCTTCCATCCCCACCCCCTCTACCCTTTAACGTAGTACACTCAAATAAATACACAAATAGTTCGAATCTGTTGTAGAATATTGTCCAAATTTAATACTCGTATGTTGAGATGGAATAGTTCTCTTTTTCAACGTTTCTGTCGTTAGTTGTCACATATGTACGTCAGAATGCGTTGTGTACACTTTTGGTGTGTAAAATTTTTTCAATTTCATATCTCGATTTTTTTTTTTATGTATTACCAATATTTAAAATTTTATCTCACCTTAATTTTTCAGAAAACAAGTTCTCCTGATCCTTTCGATCATTAAGATTTTCCCAATTTTTATGATTCAACTTTTTTTTATTTTAAATTTTTTCAAAATTTTCGGCATTTTATGACATCACTTTTTAAAAATTTACATTACGTACCTATTTCAAATTATTATTTATAATTCTTGAAAAAAATTAATTTCAAATGTGAATTGAAAAAAATAAAACAAGCAAACCAGCTCTTCTGAATTTTTTATCAAGATTTTTAATTTTTCCAAAATTTTCAGATTTTCAAGAATACATTCTCTATTTTTCAAATTTTCAGTATTTTTCAAAATTGTTCAGTTTTTAATTCGTCCGGACTTTTTAATCATTAAGTAAGGTTTTTAATTTTTTGCAAAATTTACAGTCTTGAATTTTTTTCCCCATTTTCATATTTTTTCGATTTCTTTCAATTTAAAGAATTGTTGATTTTACGTGACTTTTTAAAAATTATTCTTTCTATTTTTTTAGTTTGTTTGATTTTTTCAATCCTTTAAAATTTTCCAATTTTTGAAAAATCAATTATTTTTG
Source organism: Trionymus perrisii (assembly GCA_900050545.1). Classification (NCBI taxonomy): domain Eukaryota; kingdom Metazoa; phylum Arthropoda; class Insecta; order Hemiptera; family Pseudococcidae; genus Trionymus; species Trionymus perrisii. The sequence goes on along the minus strand of FIZV01058034.1, from coordinate 9,879 downwards.
TGAATTAGGTAATTTAAAAAATTCAACAATTTTTGAAAATTTGATAATTTTTAAAAATTCTGCAATTTTGGAAAATTTGACAGTTTTTAAGAAATTGGAAATTTTTAAAAATTTAACGACCACGAAAATTCCGCAATTTTTGAAAAATCAATAATTTTTGTGAATTAGATAATTTAAAAAAAATTCAACAATTTTGGAAAATTTGATAATTTTTGAAAGTTTTGAAATTTGAATAATCATTAAATTATTCAAAATTAACAGCTTTTAAGAAAATTTTTCTATTCTAAAAAAATTAATTATTTTTGAGAATTTAACAATTTTGAGAAATTTGATCAATTTTTGAAAATTTTGAAATTTCAAAAATCATTAAATCATTACCTAACACAATTTTTAGAATTTTAGAGAATTTGACAAAATTTTGCAAGTTTTGAAAAATCAATTATTTTTGTGAATTACATAATTTAAAAAATTTAACAATTTGGGGCAATTTGACATTTTTTGAAAATTTAGCGATTTAAAAAATTATTGAATCATCAACACAATTTTTAGGATTTTAAAAAATTTGACAATTTTTAAAAATTCCTCGATTTTTGAAAATTTTGCAATCTTTGAAAAATTAATTTATTCTTGTGAATTAGATAATTTAAAAAATTCAACAATTTTGAAAAATTTGATAATTTTTGAAAATTTTGTAATTTTGAGAATTCAACAGCTCCTATCTGAAAATGTGAAAAAAGTTACTTTGAATTGAAAAAAAAAATAGTAGTTCTTCAAAAAATTGAATTTTCAAATTTATTCCTTAAAACAGTCCTCTCCCCTTTTGAAAAAGTAACAGTAACGTATCAACTTTCTGACTTGCCATATTTTCCCTCTCAAAATCGCCACTGCTCCATGTATACATGCATGCAAGGGAGGACCTTTGGTGCTCGCCGGTTTGGAATCGAACGAACTTGGATATTCGAAAAGAGCATGTCCGAAAATCCTCAGAACCTAAATTTTAGCAGCCCAATTTCACTTTTCGATTTTTGGAAAATTTTTGAAAATTCAAAATCAACTTTTTCCCACCAAAAATGTGATTTTTCGAAAAAGAGTAATTTTTTGCCAAAATTATTGGAAATTGATTTCCTAACTAATATCGACCCCCGAATTCGAATTTCGCAATTTCCAGCCATTCTGGAGCCTCCAGAGAGATATCGGGTTTCTTCAGTAGGGGTTACCATATAATTTTTTTTGGGGGGGGATGAATGATTTAGGATATTGCAAGTGAATATTAGGTCAGATAAATTTTTTCCTTCACTTTATAGTTAACGACGGGGCGATTAGAAATTTTTTGAAAATTTTGTACTTTCAAAACTGGTCAAAAATCAACTTTTGTACTCGGCGGCTGAAATTTACTGGAGAAGTAGGTTAATCGGTTGAGATACTCTTGAATAGTGGGTAACGAAATTTTCAGCTGCATAATTTCATTTTCACCCCTTCTGCGGTGGGTTAAAGTTACTGGAGAAAAATGATATCTCGCTGGAGGCTCCAGAACGGCTGGAAATGACAAGATTCGGATTCGGGGAGTCGATATTAGTTAGGAAATCAATTTTCAATCATTTTGATAAAGAATTACTCTTTTTCGAAAAATTCAAATTTTTGGTGAAAAAAAGTTGGTTTTGAATTTTCAAAAATTCGCCAAAAATCGAAAAATAAAATGGGTCAGCTAATATTTTGGTTTTGAGGTTTACAAACATGCTCTTTCCGAATATCCTAGTTTCGTCGGATTCCAAGCACGCGAGTACAAAAGGTTTCCTTGTAAGTTGGGTAAAAATTGATGTTAAACTTAAAATCACGTTTTTCGAGGCACCAGCTCCCTCGAGTGCGATAAAAAATCACTGATACGCCCTAAAATCATTTTTTGCCATTATAAATCCGAAATCTGGAAACAATTTGAAATTCGACTGTGGGATCATTTGACCCATTCACCACACCGCAACTTTTGATACATTTTTACATCAAAAATTTCAATTTTTTTTTTTAATCAGCAGGTATCTATTTTTTCAAAATTTGGTGAAATTCAAATTGGGTAATCTTGAATTTGAATACATTTTTGAAGTTCGATCATGTTTTGAAAATTTTGTTCAAAATTGGGTTAACTTCAAAATTGGGTAATCTTGAATTTGATTAAATTTTTGAAGTTCGATAGTGTTTTGAAAATTTTGAATATTTTCATGAGGTCTTTTAAATTTTGAAAATCAAGTAAAATTTGATATGAAGTTTTATGAGTTTTTGAAATCGAATCAATTTTTTCGATTTGTGGCATTTAGAAAAAATTTCATGTCTAGCGATCTTCACAGTTGGGTGAAAATTTAAAATTTGAAAAATTTTCAACGTTTGATAAAATTTTTCAATGTAGGTAAGAAGTATTAAATATTTTGAAAAAAAAAAACACTTTTAATTTCGAAAAAGGTCTCGTTAAAGATCCTGCAAAAATTCTGCATTTCGGTTTTTAAATTTTTTCCGACACTCTTATGTTTGAAAACATTCAAGTACTCTTGATAATTTCGAAAAAAGAAGGCGCGTAATTCACGAGGGGCCTTTTCAAATTATACATTGCGAAGTCATCGAGTTGATTAAAAAAGTTGAAAAATTAGAACGTTCGAATTTACGAATGTATGGCAAAATATGTAGGAAACGGCTGCGGCGCGGCCGGCGCGGCGACCACAAAGCACCAATTCGCATCTAAATTAACCGAACGATGGTTATCGTCGACGAGGGAAGTTTCGTGGGCGCGGAATTTGGTCGATGGCTCGGCTTGGCGATAGCGTGGCGTCGAATACACAGTACACATACAGCACTCGATTAATACAAGTGTTATAAGGCGATTCCCAATTGGATGAATTTTTTTCCATAATACGAGCTACGTAAACAAATATGTAGTACTTTGGTCGAAAAACCGAGCCCGAGTTCAAGCCCGAATCACTTGGGGAATGTAACCTTCGGCTTCGGATGGAAATTTTGCAAACAAACGGGGTTCATTTTAAATCACCGTATCCGCGGTCGTTTCGTTGTGAAAAATTACTCGCCGACAAGTCTGCTCGCTTACGTAATACCGAAGGCCGGCCGGCGGCATATTAACGCCGATATTATGCGCATAAATTACCAGTCTATACCTATACGTCGTAGGTACTCGTATTCGTCGAGTATAAGTACGACTAGAGCTAACCTACCTACGTTGTGCCTTTCGTTGGCGCAAATTTTTCGCATTCGACGAAGGCGAGAGAGGTGAAAATGTGGGTAGGCGACAGCCAACCTTATATAGGTACTAAGTAGGTAGGTACTAGGTACGTATAATAAAGCCACCTATATATGAGGGGTCTTTGCCTTTATGCAGCGCCTTAGGAGTCAATACTCCACCGAGAGACCAAATCTTGCGAAATTGCTGGCAACTTGATCAACTATTTTACCTTTGTTCGGAGAAGGCTCCGCACAGTCGAGAATAAGACAGAAATACGCTGCGATAGATTAAATTTGACAAAACCTGTCAAAAGCAGGCGAACATCTTTCCCTCTTGTATGGAAATACCTTATTATCGCTGTAGGTAATCGTCGACTCGGAGTATTCTCATTTTCTCAGATGTAGATAAGTATTAATATTCGGCGTTTCCAGATCAAAGACCAATCCAGTGAGAACATCTTATCCTTGTACTTTACCTTTCCATGTGAGGGAACTTATTCGACTCTTCTTCAGTTTGGTGATTATTTCATCTTGAATTTATATTCATCTTATCCCAAATTTATGATCTACTGATCTCAGATTTATATAAATTTTATGCTTAATTTACGATAGCCATATGCCAATTTTACGATGACATTATCCCAAATCAGGGGAGTGGCAAACAAATTTTATGAGGGGGAAGAGATTTTGAAAATGCCTTAGAAATCGTAAATATGCCGACTGCAAAATTATAAATTTCCTAACAGAGCTCTAAAAATTTAACTACATTTTCCAAAATTTTTAAAGGGCCAATTTGTGAAGTCGAATGGCTATTTGAAATCTGACAAAGTTCAAAATTTGGAAAATTTTCAACATTTTATGAAAAGTTTGAAATTTGGTGGTTCTTAAAACTGGACTCATATTGAAGTTTCATAAAATTTCACAATTTTTATATTTTGTATATCATTGAAAATTATTAAAAATTAAAAATTCATCAAGTTTCAATTTTTAATACCTATGTAAACAAATTTTTCAAGTTGGAGTAATCTTTAAAAATTCTCAAATTCTTCAATTTTAAGAAATTTTTTTGAAAAAAAATGGGTAAAATTTAAAAACACAAGAAATTTTTAAAAAATTCGATAAATTTACAATGTTTAGTTTGGTACATTTTTGCAATTTTAATTTTAAAAAAATGGATGAAATTTCGAAATTTCTTCATTTTTAAATTTTAATGAATCGTTAATCAACAGTTAAAATTCCGCTGAATTTTTAAAAAATTTTAAAAGGTCAATTTTTCATGTTTGATAGAAAAATTCCCAACATTTGATAAATCAATACTGTACTTTGAATGCTCTAAATTTATTAAATCATAATTATTTTCTTTGAAGTTTGGTTATTTCTTGTAATTTTTTAACTGTTGGTAGCCTTTCATTGGTAAATTTGGTAGGTGCCTGTTTTTAAGATGAATGCAACTTTTAAAACTGATTGAAATTCGAACAGTGGCGAATTTGAGAGGAAAAGTATAGGGAAATCAGAAAGTAGATACATTACAGTGGTATTTTTTCAAAGGTGGACACTGGACAGGGCTGCTTTATGGAATTAATTGTGAATTCAAATTTTTTAAGAACTGCATAATTGGGGGGGGGGAGTTCAGTGGTAGAATTTCTTTAAAATTCAGAGTACCCTAACTTTTTTCACATTTTCAAAAATTATTGAATTGTCTAAATTTCAAAATTTTCAAAAATTATCAAATTTCCCAAAATTGTTGAATCTTTTAAATTCCCTAATTCACATTGATTTCTCAAAAATTTCAGAATTTTTAAAAAGATGTCAAATTTTAAAAAATTGTAAGTTTTTTCAAAAACTGACACACTTTTAATGATCCAATAATTTTTGAAATTGCAAAATTTCCCAAAATTATTGAGTTTTATAAATTCCTCAATTCACAATTCACAAAAATTATTGATTTTTCAAAAATTGTCAAATTTTAAAAAATTTAAAAATTATCCAAAATTCTAGGTAGAATTTTCAAAAATTTAATTTTTTCCAAAACTGCAGAATTTTAAAAAATTGTTGATTTTTAATAATCCAGTAATTTTTGAATTTGCAAAATTTTCAAAAATGATCAAATTTCCCAAATCACAAAAATTATTGATTTGCCAAAAATTGTCAAATTTCTAAAAATTGCCAATTTTTCAAAAACTGACAAGTTTTTAAATATTGCAAACATTTTTCAAAACTGCAGAATTTTTAAAAATAACTATTTTTAATGATTTAATAATTGAAAAATATTCAAAAATTATCAAATTTTAAAAGTGGTTGAGAATTCTTATAATCACAAAGTTGAAAAAATAACATAGTTACTTTTACATTATGTAAAATAGAGATTCTTGATTAGATTAAATTTTCGAAGCCGATTTTGTATACAAAATTAAAATTAGATTAGTACAATTATTTTTTGAAAATAAATTATTATTAAAGCTGAACTTGAAGAAGTTACGCTAGTAGGTGAATTTTGGACAAATTAAAAGAATGTGATTAACAGTTAAAAAACAATTTTAAGTACAAGTTGAACATAATCTACGATTTTTTTTAGGCAAAAAAAATTCATGGGAAAATTTTCAGTGTCTAATTTTAAGTTTGGTTAATAATTTGGAATTTTTACGTGAAAGGTTGAAGTTACAAATTTCGTTTGATTTTTATGAAATGATTATAAAAAATAAATTTTCTAAATTCCCCAATTCACAAAAATTATTGATTTTTAAAAAATTGTCAAATTTTCAAAAATTGCCAGTCTCAAAAACTGACAAATTTCTAAAAATTTCAAAATTTTTAATGATCCAATAACTTAAAATTGCAAGATTTTCAAAAATTATAAAATTTCCAAAATCATTGAATTTTCTAAATTTCCCAATTCGCAAGAAGAATTGATTTTTAAAACATTGTCAAATTTTCAAAAAATGCCAATTAATATTTGAAAGTTGACTTTCGAATTTTCATTATAAATTCAAAGTTACACATACAAAATTTGTAAAAATGCAACAAAATTTTAAATTGGTTCAATTTTTAAGTACCACCAAACTTTAGAAATTCATTTGCATAATTTTGAAAAAATTACCAAAATTTCAACTTTAACAAGATTTAAAGTTTTCTTGACTACCGAATTTTTATCAAGTTTTAAGAATTTAAAAATTATGAATTTTGAAAATTTTATCCGACTTTAAAATTATAAAATGTTGAAAATTTATTCGATTTTTTTATCGTTACTTAAAGTTGCCAACTTTTTCCGGGATAGTACCCTTGATCCCCTGGTCGCTTCGCCCCTGTCTCAAATTAATAGTTACCTTATCCCAAATTTACGTCAACTTCATCCTAAATTTATGACGATCGTATCCCAATCCTTTTCCTAAATGCTGCGATAATTTATCCCAAGTTTGTGGTGACTTTTTCCAATAGGTATTCTGCGATAACTCTAACCCAAATGTTTATGATAACATTGTCCCGAATTCGTAACAACCTTCAACCTTACCCCAAATTCACTATCATTTTATTTTGAATTCGGTGATAACTTTATCCCAAGTTTATGATAACCTCGACCCGCATTTTGCGATAACCATTATCTTAGATTTGTGATTATGTTAAATTTTGCGATATCTTTACTTAAAAAAAAATTGAAATAATGAAAAAAGCTGCAATACCTAATGAATTAAAGACGATGAAGGAAAATCACATAAAATGGAAAAGTGAAAAAAAAATCAATGGTAAGGAAAATATCCGAGTATCCGAGTATTAAAAATTCTAAAGCAATGAAGAAATATCGAAGAAATGGGAAAGCTGAAGCTACTGAAGAAATGGTGAAACTGAAGCGGAAAATGCAAAGTAATTGAAGTGTGGAAAAAATTGTAGAACTGCTGAAAGAGTGGGAAACTCGCGAAGAAATTTGAAAAACACGAAACTACATACTGTATATAAGAGAAAATGTGGGAAAAACATAAGAAATTAGTACCGCAAATGCCATTAAACATATTCGTATCTAAATCAGACAGAAATACGGATCGGAAAGAGTCTGGAAAAGATTCGCCGGCGACAGACTGGCATTCGTAATTGTATCGCGAAGACTAATGTATTATCGTAGGACGCTGTTGACAAGCAGTACGCTTGTTATCCGCTGGTAAGCACGAGAAAAAGGGAGCGGTTCGTTGAAACTTATCCGAATCGTAACTACGAGGATAAGACAATAAGCGTCGAGATTCTTTAGCATACCGCAGCCCGCAGCTCGCAGCCTATTTCTTTGCGCTGTCTGTTCGGCGTGCAGACTGCAGTGGCGTTAGCATGCCCAGATCTACTCGCGCTACGTTCTGCTGCGACAGGACAGCGAGATGATTACGGCTGGCGTGGCGCATGGCTTACCATGGTGCAACGAAGAAAGGCGTTAAAATGTTAATTTTAACTCGCACCAAGGCGCTCTGTAGCAATAACATAATTCAAAGCTACATTTTCGGCGCGTTTCTCTCTCCATTCTCAGTCGTAGTGTATTTGTAATTCGCCATTCGCCATTCGCCATTCGCTCGCCACATCTTAATGGGCTTTCGTTGGTATTTTTGTTGCTGCGAACGCCCGCAACGTCAGCCAGTCCGTTAAAAAGCTCAGTCATAAATTACCCCCATCCGATCTCCGTTCTGCGTTCTCCATTCACCGACGACAGTGCGAAAGCTTCGCGTCCTAAATCGCGTATATTGTGTGTGGCCTGCCGGCTGCTGCTTTCTCATTCTCTATTGAAAATAGGCACCTAGCTGCTCTTATACGTGTGTGTGCAGAAAGCAGAATTTTTGGCACATACTGTGTCGCCTATTCCACCTTTTCTAAGCGCAATTCCTCTACACTGGTGTAGTGCTTTTTATCCCATCAGCTTTTACTTTTTTGTACTTTTTTTTAGCCATTCTTTATTTTTTCGATTACCACCGCCAACTTCGGCCATGTTTATTTTTTCCAAAGCCAGGCTTGCCTGGCTGGTACATTTTCCCTTAATTTTTTTTTCATTTGCATGAGCTTGTCGCCCTAAAAAAAATGAATGTATAACAGGAATGAGAACGCAGACCGAATGGTAGTGGTTTGGTTATTACGTCGTACATTATGTGTACCTTTTTTTTCATGATTTCATTTTCTTTCCTTACGTAGGTGCGCACTAATTTCGCCTTGTCGTATAGTTTTGCTTTTACTCGCATAAACAACCGAAGCGAGGTTTTAATCACACCGAACTGTCGAGTAAAATTGTGATAGCTATTCTTACCTGAGGGTACTTCTTTGAGTTCTGGGCTGTGCTTGACGTTCGAAATTCAATTATACAAGCCAAGCACAAATCTACGCGTCGAGTTGGCTCGGACAACGTAATATAGGAGCGAGCTTCCGGAGTATATTTCGCAGGCTTCGTAATCGTACAACACCGAACTTTTTAAAGGTTTTCATTTTTAGTCGAATTTATGAAGGTTATTGTGTTCAGCCTGGATTTGGAAGGAAGGAAGGAGGAGGGAGGAGGTGAGAAAAATTTTAGTCATATTTTTGGACTCCTGGACAATAAAGTAGTCGATTGGCTTTCACATATTTCTATACAGGGTGTTTCAGGGTAGAAGTAAGGCCTTCCAACCAGTAACTCTGCAACACATTGTGAGTTAATGTATGGTGGTTTGCCTACGCTCCAGGCAGCAGGGGCAAAGTTATGGACTTGGAAAAATTTTCGTTTTTGATTTTGTTCGACATTTCCGAGCTTGCGTCACTCGATTACCGTGATAGGTAGGAAGTTGCACTAGGCGACAATGGATAGCAAATTTTGTCTGGAATTTTTTCATGTGCTTGATCACCTTGATTAGGTGGACAGGGAGAGCTGTAGGGGCCAACATTTTTGAAAAAACGTGTTCGAAAGTGATTGATTTTTTCGCTTTTTTCAAAAATCAAGAAATTTTTTCCTACTAACACATCATTTTTAATAATGTTTCTGGGTGAATAAAAGTTCAAGCTTTCCAATGGCGTAAACCGCACCCCTCTATCTCTATTGGTTAAAAATTTATTTGCGTTTTACTTCAGGGAAATTCATGAGAAAAAATTGATTTTTTCTTTTTTTCAATTTAAAAAAATTATAACTTTAAAAACAATCAAGTTAGGCGGTGGGACCTGTACCATTGAAAAACTCAAACTTTACTCTTACAAAAATATGATTAAAAACTTTGGGTTAATAGAACAAAAATTTTGAAATTTTCAGAAAAAATAATAAAAAGTTTTTATGGTAACCTACAAATACTGGTCATATTTTTGGAAGAGCAAAGTTCGAGCTTTTCAATGGTACAGGTCCCACTCCCCTATCTTGGTTATTTTCAAAGTTATAATTTTTTTAATTGACAAAATCAATTTTTCCTCATGGATTTCCCTGAAGTAAAACCCTATTAACTTTGTAACCGATAGAGATAGAGAGGCGGGAGTTACGCCATTGGAAAACTCGAACTTTTTTCATCCATGAAGTAAAAATAATATGTTACTACTTAATAGGAAAAAATTTCTTGATTTTTTGAAAAAACTGAAAAAATCCATCACTTTTGAACACGTTTTTTCAAATATTTTGACCCGTACAGTTCCCCCTGTCCACCTAGCAAGGCGATCAAGCACATGAAAAAATTCTAGACAAAATTT
>FIZV01057999.1:0-15733 GCA_900050545.1 Trionymus perrisii | reverse complement strand
GAATCGGTTCAAGTATTAACAGGTTAAGTCACATTTTTGAAATTTTTCAGGAAATTTTACTAGTGATGCGCCTTCGTACTCTAACAATGTTTCGACAAAAAAGTGATTTTCGAAAAAATTGTGACTTAACCTGTTAATACTTGAACCGATTCATTTAGATATTCGAATATCGTACAATAATGAGAATGATACCACCTTTGCCAGGCGCGAATCCAACGGATGTGGAGGGAACCCCCCCCCCTCCCAACTGCCCCAAAAAATATAAAATTTTAGCTTCTAAATGCCCATTTCTGCAAAAAAAATTGCCCTCGCTTCGCTCCGGCACAGTGATTCTTCTTCTTGTGAGATTATAATCAATATTTATTTAAATTTTGTATGAAATTTCTTTTTCTTTTTGCTTAGAATCTCCCCTCAAATTACATCTGGCTGCGTTACTGCCGAAGATAATCTTTTCTTAATGTAGCACAACACACTTCGTTTTATCAAAAAGAAATAAAAAAAAAAAGAACAAAAAAATTACCCTCTAAAATTCCATCCTCTTCCCCTGAAATTCAAGTATAGATCCGCGCCTGCATTTGCATGTGTAGTTCCTGACTATTTTTATTTTACTTGAACTGGCACTACTAATTGATTCCTATACCAAATTTCTGAAATGTAGACACTAAAGTACATATAGCGACAATGAGCGAGTGGTATTGTTCGGTAAGTACATACATGTGATTAATTCCTACATATAAGTACGTATCATCATCACCTTCGAATGAGGAATAAACGATGAGATGAGCCACAGGCAACGTTGCATGAACGTTTAATGATAATGAAAGATGAACTAGCATCATTTTCCCATTCTATTGGCTCGTGGATGGTTGATAACGATGTCGCAAGTCGCAATAAAAATGACACGCGCGCGGATGTGATCATTCTGAAATTAATAGGCGCTGCGCACGCTGGCCCGAGCCATACATGATACGCGACTATCATCATTGTACAAGGTGACCGAAAAAGGAGTTCCAATAAAGAAAAACTTGTCCGAAAAATTTCAACTGTGTCATAATTCGTAGTTCATTAATATTCAAACACAACCCACTTTTCATATTGCTTCCACCATTTTTGTTGTTGTGCGCAATAATTGACCACCGCAAAAAATTATCATCCCTAAAACTGAGCACATTCCAATTAATAAATCATCATTATCATCAAAACGGAGCTTGACTGATTTAAAATGTAGCTCTAGAAGCAATAAATCCAATGAATGATCAACCGGTTTCAAATCTTGTTTATGCTCGAAACTTCGCACCCTGTTGGAGAGTAATGGAACAACAAGGGAAAATCATAATAATGAGAATTTTAGTGTGCCCACCTTCCCGTTACCCTTAAGTAGTCTACTTTCCTTGCTTCAATCATGATTTAGTTTGATTAATGTTAAAACAGAAGGAGCCTCACTCATTGTCCCCTACAAAAAATTTTCAAATTTCTACTGGAACTTTTTTTTGGTCACCCTTTGCAAGTAAGTACAAGCAGTACTACTAGCTAGCTACTCCCACGTTCGGATACTTGAAGAAACAGCAGCGCATCTTCACTACTGACACGTCTTCACAGACAGCACCTTTTTTTTTTTTTTTTTTCTTTGCGAAGAAAGCAAAAGACTTGCCTCAATAAACCAACAGGTTAGGTAGAGGACAGCGCCAGCTCTTCTCTAGTTGCTACTCTATTTGGGTGAATATAGTCCCAAAGCATATGCGGGACTTCCTCTGCGGCTGCCTGCCTTGATGTCCCACACAATTGGCATGTGTTGTGCTCTATAACTTCTGCCTGAGTTAATCGTAGATTTCCACTACCCAGCTGGGTGACATAGGTGTTTACCACCATTCCCTGCCTAAATCTGGGCTTAAATCAGGGATGAACTGCCTCATGAGTCTGACCATTTCACTAATTTCCTCTGTGGTCTGACATACTGCACGTGCACTTTCATGAAGCCTGCCTTTGATATCACCAGTGATGTGAGCGTTCGCGTTCTAGAACGATGCGATCGCGAACGTGATCGGAACACAATCGAATTTGAAAGAACGCGATCTGACTCGGAGTCGGATTGGAGTGGAATGAATGTCGTCAATCGTCATTGTCGTCAGCTCACAACGTCGACGTGAAAGCTACTAGTGCTAGTCTTTACTAAACGGACTTACAGGGTACTACTATAATAATAATAATAAATTTGAAATACAACTTGCATGTTACAACAACTACAATTTACCATGCTGTTATCACTTCTCAGTTTCTCAGTCTCAGTCTCACTCTCATGGACAGTCATGCTCTTGTTGTGTCTTGTGCTCTTGTGTAGTGATTAGTGAATAGTCATAACGAATTCGATTTTCAAATTGAAAATTTCTAATTCATGTAGTTAACGTTGTTAACAATGTTATACCAACCCTACGACGACGAAAATAGTTGTGATGTGGACGAGGTGGACGAGGTTGACATCGTTGAAGCAATGCAGCATAATGCTGGAGCTGAAAGTAACTATAACGAAATCATGATAATTCAAGAAGAAATTGGACCCACACCTGCTAATGCCAAAACCAATTCTCAATCTCAGTTTACATCGAATTTGATAATGCCAATAAAAGCGCCATTATCAGCATCAACGTCGCGGACGCTGACACCGTCTCAGCCATCTCAGCTATCTGATACTGATAGAGCTAGTGGTAGTCGCATATCCGAATCCGAATCTTCTTCGTCTTCCACACAATCAACAGAACTGCCCAAAGGATGGACATTTTTAAGCCCATATTTTTCATTTGTTTCTTTCAAGGAAAATTTCAAAGATAATCGAAAAAGTAAAATTCTTGCCAAATGTGTAAAATGCGAACCATCTATCTCAGCAGTGATATCTTCGTCTTCAAATCTCAAACGGCATTTAAAAGTAAGTACCCAAGTAAATATGCATTCCCGAAATAGATATCAACTTTACATTCTGTATATCATTGTCGTTACATCAGTTATCAATTATCATATCAAACTCATAGGCAATTCATTATTGTTTACTATGACTGTCTCTAGACAAAACATGGAATCACTGTTGAAAATAAGACAGAAACAACACACCACATATCGAAGAATTCGGATCGGCAAATAACAGTTAAAAATGCTGCTCTTAAACATGCTGTCAAGAAATTCATTACTGGAGGGCTCCACCCACTCAAGGTTTGCGAAGAACCTTTTTTTTTTAATGAACAGATTCATCGGTGTCTTGGCCCTGAAAATTTGTTGACTGTGCCAAACTATTTCCAAGTGGCTGAACAGGTAGACATCGAATACCAAAAATTTAAAAGTAATTTAAAATCGACCCTGCGAGACATCCAATTCGTAGCAATCACAGCGGATGTATGGAAAGCTTTTAAAAGGTAACCAATTAACCATATAATATAATTTCTATACATTTGCATGAAATTTTCAAAATTGTGTGAACTTTTGAAGCTTTTAGAAGAAACTTTGTTGATCCATTTTTAAAAAATTGTTTTCATACATTAATATCAACGCGTACTCTTACTTTCAGGGCTTTCTTAGGTATCACTGTACATTGGACGGATCCTTGTACATTAGAGAGAAAAATGGCAGTGTTAGCATTGAAGAGGATGGAGCTCCAAATTACGTTTAGAGAAATCGGTCTTCAGATAAATAACGTATTACGTCAATTTGAAATTTTGGAGAAAGTTGTCCTTTGCACGACAGATAATGGCAGTCATTTTTTAAAAGTCTTCCGGTATGTATTATTTACAACTTTTTTGTGTTTGAAAATTTGTTTGAAATGCAAATTTTATTTCAATTATTCAGAAGTTCAAAATTCAATTATCAATGATATCGAATATGTTATTTCCTTGGTGCACAGTGTGTATGCAAAAGAATATTCTCTCGAAAACGTCGAATGTATTGGTGCTGAAAGTGAAGATGTCGAATTCGTCGAAGTGCATTGCATTTGGGAAGAATATGATATTGATACAGCTACGAAGCACGGTGGTGAAGACAAAATCCAGTTGCCGCCACACTGTAGATGTGCGGCGCATACTCTGAACTTGATTAGGTCAAGTGATGCGAAAAAATTCAAAGATTTTGATCCAGAATCAGAAAACCGTACATTTCTTAAAAACGCGAACGAAAAACAAGTTTCATCAAAATCAAATCTAAAACTACAAGCTGAAAAATTTTTGCGAATGTCAACCCAGACGTGACGCGATGAAGAAATTGGACATAAAATTGACGTTGTTAGATATTATCTATGTATAATTTTATGCTGCAAAGTGCAAATAGGTACTCGGATCAGATTTGTCACATGTTAGAACAGTCTTATCATTCTCCTACAACACAAGTAACGGAAGAAAAATTCAACATTGAAAATTCAACAAATTCTAGTAGACATCCTTGAATAAACGGGATAACATGGTAATGTTACGAATACGTTTCTCTCTCTTACTATCTTTCACACACAAAAACACACGTACTTCTTTCTTCACCGGCACCTTCATCTGTATCAAAAATTCATAACTCGGAATAGAGTAGATTTACAAGTCATTCTTTGCCGTAATACAAAAGCTGATATCGGAGAAAACATTTTTCGACAAACGTCGTATCATCTCATCGCGTTACGCACTTAGGTATCATATCACACTGCACTCGTAATTTCATAAATTGAACAATTTTGGTTCTTCAAACCAGTTTCATACCTCAAACATGTGCAAAAGTTTAGTATGCAATATACAAACGTAGGGTTTAATTCTCGACGCAAACGGAACTGAGCTGGTACCTATATACTCGTGTTCCTTCAATTACATAGTAAACCTAGTTACAGATACGGATATATATACACATTGGTAGGTACTAGGTACTAATACAGTAAGTACCAATTTATATTCATCAAGGTCGAAAATTCTAAGAACAGCGCGTAAGTATAATACGTTAATTTTAACTCCAGTAAGGCACACCACAATTCAGAGGAATTCATTTTTTTTTAATCGCAGACTTTCAGAATATTTTACAGATAGGTATTCGCAGAAATTCACAAAGGCCATGGGAAGATAAGCATAGTGAATCGGCCCCAGAGACTTTCAGGGTTGACACTCCGCTGGATATAGGTACCTCCTAGGTACATTGATTCCCAATATTTTGGACCTCAACTCTGAGTAGTTCTTGAGTAATCACTCAAAATTGAAAAATCGTTTTTAATTTTTATCTCACGATTGCCTCGGCCGATTTTTTTCAAACTTGGATTATATGATTGCTCTACACAAGGGCTTTTCAGGAAAAAATCAACAGCTCCCCCCACCATTTTTACCCCTCCAAAAATTTGAGTCAATATTTTGAGCCCCCCTTACCCATGAAGGACCTCGAGCACAATTTTCAAAAAACTATTTTTAGGTACGTTATTCACTCTAATAGAACATATAATTTTCCCAAAATTGTACCTCGGGTGCGTCGTAGTCAAATTTGACCAAAACCAACCCCACCTCAGCCATATTAAGACCAATTTGGCATACAACATTAAGTTATGTGATTACTTTCATATTTTATACTCATCGTCGCTACATGAACCAACCAGAAGTCGAACTTTGGTGTCAACTTCTACAAATACATGTTTTGGGGCTGCATTGCACCCCCTCCCTCAATTTTGGGGTCAAACCAAAATTTACGATATGGGTGTCGTTTCCATATGAATCGAGCATGCCGAATGCGAAAATGTGATTGAATTTTTCATTTAAACCATTATACTGCTGGTAACTCATCGGGGAGTGAGTGTATCATTTAGAAGTATTTCTTTTCAACAAAATTCCTGTCACATGAAACTTCGCAATCTTTGAGTTACCAGCAAATATTTCACGAATTCTGAAAAAAAAAATTACCAAAAACTTACAAAAAAAATAAATTGCAAAATTTCACATAATTTTTTCAGTAAAATCTCAAAAAATCTTTCATAAAATCTTACAATATTTTAGATCATTTTCAGATGATTTGTTACCAAGTTTCAGGAAAGTTTTCATCAAGATGTCATTATTTTATTAAATTTTGGAAAATTTATTCAAAAAGTTTAGAGAACTTTTCAACAGAACCGCAGAAAATTTTTCAAAATATTTCAGATAATTTTTTCCAAAACTTCGGATTTTTTTTTAGAAAATTTCTGGCAATTCTTCGAAAAAATATCAGAAAACATTTCACCTAATTTCAGAAATTTTTCACCAAAATTTCAAAAAAAATGTCGCTGAAGTTCAGAGAATTTTTCATTGAAGCTCACGAAATTTTTCATTGAGATTTCAACTTTTTATCAATTTTTTTTTAATTTTCTACAAAATCTCAAAATAGCTATTAGAAAAATTTTACAGGATTTTTCAACGTTTTGTATTAAACTTTAAAGAATTTGTCTCCAAAATCTTGAAAAACTCATAGGTACAAAATTCCTGAACATATTTTGGAAAATCTCAAAAAAATTCATCACTATTTCGGAAAAATTTTCAAAAAATTTCTTAGAATTTTTCATCAACGCTTAGAATGAAATTTTGGAAAAGTTACTAGAATTTCAGAACATAATTCAACGATTCTCAGAAATAATTTCATCAAAATCTCGAGAAACTTTCACAAAATTTTAGAGAATTTTTCACCAAAATTTCAGAAAATTTCTTACAAAATTTTAGGAAGTTTTCCAAAAAATCACAAAACATTTTGTACAAAATTTCAAAATGCTTACCACACAAATATGAAAAAAACTTTTTTTATCAACAGCTCCAAAATTTTTTTGAAAATTTTCAAGGTCTTCAGAGTCTTTAAAGCATTTTCATAAAATTCTAAATACCCCCCCCCCCCAAAATTGAAAATCAGCTAAATTGACGTCCATAGTTTTAGAAATGATCAAATATCGTAATTTTAAAATTAATTATAACTTCTTAACAAATAAGCTTTATGCAAAAATTTCGCTCGAATGATAAAATTTGCCTCAAAAAATAAATTCTTTTCATACGAGTAAAACATTTCTTGCTGGAAAGGAAATTAGCAAGATAGGAAAAGACGTTCTACCTTCATTTCGTGGCATGTAGTGTTTTAACAGTTGAAAAAAAGTCAGTACGTAAAACCCGAAAAGCTCCGCTTCAGCTCTGCGTACCCCCTTCCAAGCTTTACTCTATCGTCTACAAATACTATAACATTTGTGTACCATTATCATAGCTTGTATAAATGTGTTCGGTTATGTAAATTCGAGCGTAGAGAATAAATTTTCGTACCAACGACATATTAACAGGTGAACAAGCTAAAATGTAAACGACATTCGAATGGAATGCTACCGTAATGATTTCGCTGAAAGATTTATTGTTTTTACTTAGCGTGCTGGGCGAGGCGAGCGGCGGCGCCGTAAATGTAAATTCGTCTATTTGCCGTAATCTGACGCTTGGTCGATTTTTATGACGGAAATATCATCGCGAATCTAGATATATGTAATTTACACGAATTCGCTCGGTTGCGCCTCTCTGATGCCTTTACACGTATACACGCTGCGCGCCAGCCTGCCTATACCGAGTACGAGTCCTTGAGGATAAGAATGAAACCGTTATACAATGTTTATGTGTGTGAGAGTCTCATTGAAGCATGCTACAACAAACTACATTTTATACCATTAAGTATACGTACGAGTATAATACGCTTGCGACGCGAAAGGACAAAAGCACCGTACTCGACCTTGACTGATGGATTCGCCATACAAATTCAGCCCGAGAGATGATTCTTTTTCCGCTCTGCAGTTGGTAAAAAAAAAGCAACGAGATGAATTCTGAATTTAAATTAGATGCGAGGTACGAAAACTAAGTCAGAATAACGATTTATAAGGTAATTACCGTCGTCTCGAGCTTATTTAACCGTTTCACATTTACTTATGGGGGGGGGGAGGAGGGTGTAACTGTGCAGTTAGTTGGGTCGTCGCGAAAGAAATTACTTATGATAAAATTTATTTTTTAGCTACAAATTTGTTTCAACTTTTTAAAGATGAAAAAAAAAAAAAATTGTAAAAAATAATTTTTGAAAAAAAAGTTTGGTTTCACAAAATTTGTCAATTTTACAAAATTTGTCAATTTTACAAAATTATTCAACTTCACAAAATTTCCCAATTTTACAATTTTTATTGATTTTACAAAATTTGTCAGTTTTACAAAATTTGCCAATTTTATAGAATTTGTCAATTTCACAGTATTTGTCAATTTTACAAAATATGCTAATTTTTTAGAGTTGTCAATTCTACAAAATTATCCAATTTTACATAATATGCAGATTTTATAAAATTTGCCAATTTTACAAAATATGCAGATTTTACAAAATTTACCAATTTTAAAAAAATTGTCAATTTTATCTGTCAATTTTACAAACTGATCCAATTTTACAAAATATGCAGATTTTACAAAATTTGCCAATTTTACAAAATGTGCCCATTTGACAAAATGTGCCAATTTTACAAAATTCGTCAATTTTACAAATTTTGTCTATTTTACAAAAGATTCCCGTTTTATATCCAACTAAAAAAATGCGGACTGCAATGGAGATGTCAATTTCATACTTAGTTGATCACTTTTCAAAATTTTTGTTCATTTTGTAAGATTAGTTCACTTCATTACATTTTTCAATTTCAAGAAGTTGATCGATTTTACAAAATACTATAGGCCTATCAGTTTCACCGGATTTATCAGTTTTATTTTTTTTTCATTTGCAGCATTTTTGTTATTTACAAAATGAATTAATTTTACAAAATTTGTTCATTCGGAAGATTACAGAGTGGAAGAAGGCGATGAACGCGTGGGGTAAGACAGCTCGTCAAACGCGCGCATTGCGCAATTAAGCTCCCGTGCCTTGTCATACCTCATTGAGGAAATTTTCGAATCACGACGATGGAAATGCGTTTTAAAAAAATTCGATTAGAGAGCTTGAAAACCGTCGAAGCGTGGATGGTAAAATTCAGTAAACATTATTTCTACGTAGAGAGATGGAGCACCGAGAACAAGTTTTCGTTAAAATGGATTATTTAATTTATACGTGTGTAGATACATTAATCGAAGGTGGTAGATGGGGGCGACTGAGACACGAGGGTGTGTGAATTTAAAACGTCTTTATAAATAAACTGGCAACAAAGAACGAATTGATTTAACACATGAAGAATTCACCTCAGTAAATGAACTAATTCACACGTGTAGACACTTTGGCGACGTGACGGTGAAAATGTTGGAAAAGCAGACGACGTAGGTGGTAGAGGAATTCGCAACTTATTCGTAATTACCGCGTATAGTGGGTAATAAGTGCTGCCGCAGAAAACTTGGAATATTTCAAAGCGCATTTCGAATGAATAAGTTTTTATACCGGCGAATATGCTGAATTGCTGATTTATACGAATTAAAGCACCTTACAATGCTAACAACGCGAATCGTCGAAAAAATTACCCTTACCGACAGTTCGCTGAATAAGTTTAGATTTCTTTAATAACCGCCAATTACAAAGTACCATACCGGGGAGGGATCCCACACCGTTTTGTGTTTGCTATTTGCCTTAAGACACGACGCGAAGACGAAGACGACGACTATTAAACTTCTTCCAGCTTTGAATTTTTCTCGCTATAATTATCTACCACGTAGCTGTGTGCCTAACCATAGCCTCGTAACAGATTTTTTCAACTGCTTTGGCTTGAAAAATATTCGCAAATTTGTTTAGCTCTCGAGTCGAACAACGTGTCCGGAAATTTGGCCCATGTGCAGGCATTTTTCTGGCTATTAAGACAGCCGCATCGTGGCTTTTCTCGTACTTCTTACGTTAGTTGGAAGCATTACGATTATTGCCGAGCGCACGGATACCGAGTCGTCACTTTCGAGAGCTTAACTCGATACCAGAAGCGCACTGAGCAGTGTTGGCGAATATCTCTCAGGTTTTGTAATTTATTGTCCGAAATGACAGCTTTCCCGCTGTCACAAAAAGCCAGCCAATTTAATGCGAAAATAAGTTGCGTTAAAAGCCGCCGCTGAACTGAAATGAGCGTACAGTTTGAAATAATTAATCACCTAGTAGGTACCTACGAATGCAATTCACACGCTAATAGAGATCAGCTTAGTTGACTTGGCTTATCTTCGACCGGATTACTCGGCTCAGAACTAGTGTCAATTATGTTAAGTAAACCTACATTACTTCAACAAATAACATGGTTCTTATTTATGGAATTTTTCAAAATTTGTCTTTTACCAGTCGGTAATAATTCCCAAATTTCCAAGAAAGAAAACAGAGAAATACAAAAATTATTGAATATGTCTTGGTATCAATTTATCATGGAGGCATTATAGGCCACTGTAGTCCAAAATACCACAACAAATAGAGAAAAATCTGAAATTTTAAAATTCTCACCATTTTGTCACTTTGATTAAAAAATTAGTCTATTTTGGTGAATTTTATTGTAACAAAAGGACTGAAATCAAAATTATACCCGAAATGAAAAAATTACAACAGCAAAACTATGGATGCAGATTTCAATGAACCCGAGCAAAATGAAAAATATCATGTAATACAGACTCAAAGGAAGCTTCGTAATGCCCCTGTTATAAAAAATATCTCATAAATGAAAATATTTCAACTTGTAGAAGAAGTGGATGTATCAGCGAAGAAAAAGCGTCGTTGAAAATTCGTGCTTACACCTCAGCAATAAGAATCATAAAAATCCACCCTCTCGCAAAATATAAATATTTTCATCGGATTCAAAAGTGTTCCTGGAGAAGGAATACATTTCGGGAGACAAAACAAATAAAATACGCAGACATAGTCAACATTGAAGATTGCTTTAAATTTACAAAACAATACCGAGACCTTTTGCGAGACAAAGTTGAAAAAATTCTTTGCACAAAGAAAATACTACCAAGTAGCAGATACTAGTTTGCTTTGCGTCTTTGCTGGGAATACCGCTTAGCGCTTAGCAAAGCGAACTGGAAATATAACTAAAGATTTGTTTTGGAATACCTTGGAAAATCCAATCTGTAAAAAATGTGAAATAAAATGTTTTTTCCAGCGTTTTTTCCTCCCCGGAAAATATACGTACGTCCAATATTTGTATAAATTAAAAAATGAAAGAAAAAGAGAGACGAGGAAAAAAATGGAAACTGTACTTACGAGTAGTGTATCCTATTTGCCATTTTATGAATAAAGCTGTGCGCTTCATATTAATATAGATTAAGGGGAAAAAGACAAGATAAAAAGGAGAGTTTCAATTTAAAAATCTCGGATACTGTGTACTGCCATTTAATGAAATTATTTGAAAAAAAATCTCGCCTTTTTTGCATTTAAATGGACGTATAAATCGTGTGATAAAAGCAAACCCGTATTTTTAGGATTTTTGTAATAATGACGTTTCTTTTTGACTTTGCTTTATTCATTGGTAATTTTGATTTATTTCGTTTTTTTTTTCCTACACTACTAATTGAAGGGCTTGTTTTTGAGTGGGTTTTCTCATTCTGTAAAAGTTTTTACTTTTCTCTTTTTTTTATGTCCAAATGCTTCAATATTGATTTTATATTTCTGTTTTTTGTTGCAGGTTTGGTTGTACAATACATGATATTTGGGAATAAAATGGAGTGTAAACTATTGCCTGATTGTACGGTGAGTTTCGTCTTTAATTTATTTTAACAAGACTGGTTCTGGTGTATTGGTGAACTTTGGTTGTTGAACTGACATTTTGGACATTGGTGTTTGCTGCATTCAACATTGTATTCATATTCACTGATACGATTGCCAAATTTATTTGTAAAAATAAATCCTGTCACGAAATCCCAATTCGAGTCGAATAAATCACTCGAACGATGAGTCATTTGCTCACTTGTAGTGACAGTTGAAACGTTCAAGTGAATGAAAGGGGCGTGGCCCGCTCACTTGCAACGCGTTGAGTTAGCTGCGATTGGTGAGTCGACTGGCCACACCCTTTTTGTTCATTTGAAACGTTTCAATTGTCACTCCAAATTATCCGTCTTGTCATTTATTCGATTCACTGCTAGTTTGGTTTTAATGACTGGATTTTGTTTTTTACGACCAACATTGGCACTCGTGTCATCTTTATACATTGCAATAACTTTGCTGGGGATCGGGGAAATACACTAATGGTGTAGTTTAAGAACTGCAATTTAACACAATGCTTTCGGTATTATCATCGGATTAACGATTTTTGCTACCTACATCATGTAAACGTGTTAAATCTAAATGTAGTTCGATGAAGTTGCATTTTACAATGTACAATTTTCACGTGCGGTTTCGAAGCCAAATTTGAAATGAAATGATTTATTCGCATGACAGAGTGTTTGATTTGGTTAGGGGTGTTGCTGTATGCGGTATTGAAACACGCGACAATGAGAAAGTTCATCATTAACGCGAGATTTTCACGTATGAGTACGTCCACGCGTTATAGGTATGTAGGAAAAACCGAACGCGTAAGCTGATTAAGGTTCATCTTCCACGATTGTATATTGCAATTGCGCTACGTATAGAGGTACCACGGAGTCGATCTTCGTAGTAATAAATTTGAATTTTTTATGAAAGCTCTGGCGTGTCGCGTCATGTCGCGCATTACACCGTCCGACTCCGGTGCGCATAATTGGAACGAAGAGTCGACGTGCACTGAAAATATTCGTTTTATGTAGATCCATTGTCTGTCTTTACTGTATTGACTAATGAAAAGTTTGAACAAGTTTATTGAAGTTTCCTATCTCATTTGCAATCCCTTTTGTAGTGCGTTAATTTCAGTCTATGTAAACCTCTCCTTCGCTCGAGGATTAATTGAAAGCCCCACGTGCAGCGGAATTTACTCGTTTAATGCGTATAACATAATTAAACATTGGAGCTTTTTTTTTTTACTTCTACGAACTTTAGCATCGTTCAAAGTGCAGTACCTTTGAGCTTACGATCCTCTGGGATGGCGATTGAGTATTGGAGGTTCGTAAAGCATGAAATTACCTACTCTTGTTAAAATGCACTACTTTTACGTGTTTAATAATTAGGTTCAATTTTGTATCAGATCGAGCAATAATGGTTGAAATTGATGTTATTTCACACTTTAGCAGGAAATTATTCTCAATATTGGGATTTTTATCACACTTATTTATAGGTGCTCCGCCATTTCGAGTATAATCTGATGATGAATTTAAAACTTCCGCGTTGGTGACTCATTCGATGTGAGCGAACAAGTGCCCTCCTCCGCTCACCATCTAATCTATCTCACGTTGCTTATCGAGCCATTATGAAGATATGAGTCACATAATAAACTACTGCATTGTTTTAGCGTTAAAAGTTTAATTTACTCTTCAACTCTTTTGTTACAAATTAATTGCGAGTAGGGAAAATGAGATAGAGGAGGGAATGGGTGAGTTTCTTACATGACAGATAAAATTATTGCTTTTACGATTATTTCTTCATACTTTTTTCATGAACTTCTTTTCAAGTTGAAAAACAAAATTACGAGTGGGAAAGAAGTGGAAAAATTGTTTATTGATAAGTATTTTATCTTTGTCTTCTACTATAAAGGGTGCCTCACTGCCTCGGTTTATACTAAAAAATGTTACGAGTTTGTGTATGTCAATTCATTAAGATTGCAAAAAATAATTCAGTTCTGGTAAGGATGACTTATTTCATACATGGAGAAGCTCACCCCCTCCAAAAAAAGAGGAATCGATGAAAGTAGCATTTCGAATTGAAAAATTAAGCAAATGAGTTGGTAAATTTTGGAAACCCAACTTTTTTCCAGTTTTATGAACTTTATTTTATAGAAAGACGTAGTTGAAAAATTTCACTACCCCTCCCGAATAATTTTCCTTGGTCATTCACTACATATATGTTTTTCCCAGAGTTATCTAACATCAAAACTCGGAATTTAAAAATTATTTTTTTTTTTAGAGATTTTTTTGTTTTCTAAAAGCACTACGCCTTTGAATTTCGAAATAGGCAATATCACATATGCTTTTTTTATTGGACTCGACAAGTTCTAGCACCTTTCACACCGACTTGTCAAGCCAATTTGCCAGACTGTTTATACGAGGTGTTTCTCGAATGTGCATGATGCCTGGAATGCTGGGTAGAGCAACTCGGGTTACATTTGTGCGTGACGGTTTATCTATGCGACGAATTTCAGTAGGCGATATGATGCGAGGATTTTGGGAGGATTTTTTTCCTTATCCGGATTGATGAACGTCTTATGTTTGGAATTTTGAAAAATTCGTTCTGTTTTTTTTTTTTTTTTTTTTTTTTTTTTTTTTTAATCGAAGACGTTTGTGGGGGTAGTTTTTTTTGGTATTTTTTTTTTTTTTTTTTTTTTTTTTGAATGAATAAATTAAGTAAAAATTTTAGCAATGAATTTTTGAAAAATTAGCTGTGAAAATGCAACTTACCATCCTACCCCCCCTCCAAAAAGCCAACTAAATTATTTTAAAAAGTTACTGAATCAATTTTAGTAATTGAAAATTTTCATTTATTTTTTGTATGAAATTTTCTAAAAAAAAAAAAAAAAAACTGTAAAATTAATTTTTTAAATCCTCTGAATATCTATTTTTCCATTGTCAAAAAAGATAAAAATTTGTTTTTGAAGAAAATGTTTGAAAATACATACTTACTCGTAATTCCAAAAAAAAATCTATAACAATAAAATATCATTTTTTAAATTCGAAATGGTTTTATCAGCTCGTTCGAACAAACTTTTAAAAAAATATGCTCGAAGAAAATTTTCAAAAAAGCTTTAAAAATTTATTTTTAAATAAAATTTGAGAATTTCGATGAAATTTTTTAAAAAGTTTGAGAAGTTTTGAAAGATTTTTGCTTGTAAAAAGTCTTAATTTTTGAAGTTTTGCTTGGAATATTTATTCAAAATTAAAAAATAAAATAAAATAAAATGAATTTTTGAAAGAAATTGAAAAAATGGTTTCACGTTCTAAATTTTTGAATTTTTTTTTTTTTTATGTCTTTTGAAAACAAGCTTTACTTGAAAATTGATTTTCTCAATTTAAAAAAAAATGATTTTTTTTTTAAAAACATATTTTGGCAAGTTTTTGAAAATAATTTTCATCTTTTCAAAAATTTTATTCGGAACATTTTTTAACGATATTTTCCTAAGTTGATCATTTTCTTAGTTCTATCAATTTTTGTTTGAAAACTATGTTTTCTTTAAGAAATTTCTTCGCTTCATCGTTTCAATTACCTATTAAAACTTCTTTAGGAATATTTTACTTTTTCTTTTGAAAATACAAAGAAAAATTGAAATCGATTATTTCATGATCCTATAGTTGTAATTTTATCAATTAAAAAAAATTACATTTTTTTAAAAACTGTTTTGAAAACATTTTATTTTATTATTTTTAGAAAACCCTAACTTGGTAAATTTTATACAATTTTACTCGGAATATTTTTAAACAGAATTTTTAAAAATTTTGTTTGAAAATATAGTTTTTCTTTTTCTTAAAATTTGAAAGTATAGGAGTTCCATTTTCTCAATTTTCAGTTTTATTTTGCTGTGAAAAAAACAATTTTTGAGAGCAAGTTTTTTAATGTTCTGAATTTTAAAAATTTTATTTACAACATTATTTGGGACATTTTTTTGAAACATGTTTTAAATGAAGAGTCGTAAATATTAACGGTATAAGTAAAAAAAAAACAACTTGGCTCTTGGCATATTGAAACACATTGCTCTAGCCTTGTCAGTTTTTTCCTTTCCTTC
>FIZV01057996.1:0-14534 GCA_900050545.1 Trionymus perrisii | reverse complement strand
TAGAAATTCGGTTGAAGGGTCAAAATGGACTATATCGAGGTCGTAGAACTCGAATATGACTTTTATTTTCAGCATTGTTGCCAACTTAGGTAGATGAAAAAAAAATTTCTCGAGGTTGGCAATCCTGAACTTTGAAAATGGCAAATTGTACGCAGTGCAAGAAAT
This sequence comes from Trionymus perrisii, assembly GCA_900050545.1. NCBI lineage: Eukaryota > Metazoa > Arthropoda > Insecta > Hemiptera > Pseudococcidae > Trionymus > Trionymus perrisii. The sequence continues at coordinate 14,369 of FIZV01057996.1, read as the reverse complement.
TACCCCTGCGAGTTCTTCAAGTAAGCAACATGCAAGTATCTGAAGAGATTCAGCCTAAGACTTAAGACAAAGTACATAAGAATGAAATTGACATCGTTCATAGATAAAATAATATTTGCAATAATACATATAAAGTAATATTCATGTGTTAACTTATAATTAGATTGTAATAAATGATAAGTAATAATGTAGTTCTCCTAATGTGAGCCCGCATTGAAGAAAATATAACTGTTAAACGAAGAACATAGGCGTAAGTTGCACAACATTGTCCAGGATCCGACCTCTTCGTTCTTGATCTCCCCTCAAGTTATTCAAATCATATCGCCTTCTACAAATCAAAAAATAAAATAAAATAACACCAAAAGTTACTTAGCGTTACTTCAACCAGAGAAGAAAAATTCTATACCTGGACATATCGTTACCCCACCACGCCTTGGCTCGGAACGCGGCCAAGTGAGCGTAATATGTCGGAGCCGGATACGAAACCGATCTATTGCATCGAGCGAACAAGTGACATAAATAATACGTCAATCTTTCCAACGTTTCCTGGTCGATGGCTGGACTACTGTCGTCATATAATAAATGATACTTGGTAGGCCTGGCCGTACCCTGAGTAATTCAAAATAATCGCTTATTAATCAATCTATTTGAGGAAAATCTACCAAAGGTATACGAACAAACGTACTTGAATGCTTTTATGGCTCACGAGATAGAAATCGAGTTCGGTCGGGTGAGTTATCACCTCATCGACTACGGTACCAGCCCTAACGTTCTGGTTATCAGTTCTATCGGAGTCTTCCTTTTTAGGGAAAAATCTAGTATGGTGTCTTTTTTGGACGACTACGACCGTAATGGTGATTCGATGCGGTGCTTGGAATTTGGCACATGCTTGTTTCATAGCACTCACTTCCCCTTCGAGAACCTTTAAAATTAGAGAAAATATATTTATTAAAAATTAGCTATCAAGATGGATATTTTTCGCAATTGATTTATTTTTTGCTCACCGCCTTAAACTGGCTTTCAGAAACACCGTCGCGATAGTATAGAATACGTTTCGGCACTTTTCCAGTTTTCTTTTTGTAAAACTCGATCTGCGAGATTATCATATCCTTCAAATCAGCGATCATCTCCGTTCCAGGCTTTTGTAGCCTATAAACCATATTATACTGGAATCCGTTCTCGTCGTGCGAAGCAGCCACCTAATTAGCGAATATAGAATTAAATCATTTTACAAATGTTTGGAATTGATTCAAGTAAGTGCGAATACTCACAGCTGCGATGGACAATTCGCTAGAACCGGGGCTTGGATGAGTTACATCCGCTCCTACCAACATTACGTCGTCGTCGAGTATTTCCGGTCTAGAAACAAAAATATCATGATGAGAAATACCCTTCTAGTTTCTTTTTGTTCGACACGAATAAGTGGCGCTTACTTTAACGCAGCTGCTAGTGTGTGATTTACACCGCCAACTTTAGCGTTCAGCTTCAATAGAATATTTTCAGCTGTCATACCGAATCTTCGGTTCGAAGCGGTTCTCGATCGCATACATTGGGTCAACACTCCAACTTGAAGCTCGGCAGCTCTCTTGACGTAACCTGAACAAACAAGTATGTACTTTAATACAATGTTTTCTCTCACGTGATGACGTGATAATAATAGAATTCTTACTGTAAATGTATTCATCTCGGTCTCTCATAATCACCATAATTAACTGGGCGCCTTTTTTTTGATATTCTTTAAATATAGTCGCGAAATCGTCTTCACCCCTGTACCGGAATAAATCACGCGAAATTGGTGCCTCTATCTGGACACCGTATTTTCTACCAACTTTTATAAATTCGCCGATCACATTCCTGAACATAAATGTTACACAAGTTAGCGAACTTCTAACAATACTCAAACAAAAGGAATTTTCACGATCAAGATCGATGCCGTACCTCACAACATCAGATCCCAACCTATCGTCAGTGTTGATTATCACCCATTTTGATAAATTTACAGCACTACAGAATCGATCATTCTGCCTCCAAACGCCGTCGGACACGGGCGCAGTTTTCTGCACGTAACAAAGCACAGGTAAATATCGAAGAAAAAAATCTCAAATTGAAATTATTACCATAAAATCGCTCACCTGAGCGTACTGAATAGATGGCGGGTTTAGAACGTAGTGGGGAACAGTTTCGAATCTATTATCCACCATTAGACCAAATTCTTGTACACACGGGTCGTTTGAGAAATTTACGTTTCTAACCTAAGTAATTGAAACATGCATTAGTTGAAATAGCTACAACAGTGACCGCATATGGAATGCAATGTAGCTTACCGATTGTTCAATTTTCTCTCTTCTTTCGAATGTCGGACGAGCAGCGTTTCTAACCATTCTATCAGTTTGCGGGCGGTCCAATTGCTTGTTGACTACTTGATTCGGTTTCACAGCACAGAACTACGATAGAAATATATTCCATTTAGCGAAATAGTCTTTTTCAATATTTTACGAACACAATTTACTCACTTCAATCGGGAACATACGGTTTTTAGAATCCAGAAGACAGGGCAATAGAGGATAGCGCAATTGTACATTTCTCGTTGTTCTGAAATAATGTTCGACTGAAATCTCACGTTCAGTTTCTGCAGGTTTAAATCTAATCAAATAATAACACGGTGAGACAAGTGAAAAGATTTACACAATTAGCAATTTCATCAACCTACTTTGCATCTCGAGCTGACTGACCAATTCCTTCGACTCTGAAGGTTCGAGGTCCAAGACCAGGTGGTCTGTACTCTACTTTAATGCCCTTGAGAAATCGGCTCAACGATTCCAATTTCCATCCTGGAGGTAATGACGCATTTGGTGGAGGAGGGACAGCTCCATTAAAAAATTCGTTCCCGATATAATGTAGTAATGGTTGAGCTTTCGGAAACGCTTTGTGTGCCACTATAAACAGCAAAAGAACACCGTGAAAGGGGTAATGCAGTTTTCAATTTATATTCGTTTCGGTACTTACCATCTACGTTCAAATACAAATGTGGAGTTCCATTTGCACTCAACCTCAACTGAGGTATAACGACACTTTGACTATGCCCAGTCCATAGATCCATGCCGTTTCCCAAATGGACTGGATTACGTGGCTGGGTGAAGAAAGAACGACCAGCTTTGGTTCTGAAAAAACAAACGAACATGTAGAGAATTTCATCGGTATTATAATATAACGCTGTCGATAGGAAAAAAGCGGAAACGTGGAACATTAAAAATTTCTGCAGGGCTGGTCAAAAAGAGATGGAAAATCTATTTATAGAAAAGTCGCAACGATTCATCGATTCGATAAGAAACTTACAACGCAGGGTTTCTGATCGCAGCATGCATAACAGCTACGTCCAATGCTTGAATATCGTAAGCATTCAATGTTGAACCAGTTCTCATATATTCGAGCAATCCGCTCAACGTCGTCTCCCTCGTTAATTCTAAAACGACCCTGTACTCGATTCGTCCATCGTCATGGGATATTTCCACAGAATCGGTCAACTGTAACACAAAAATAAACATTTACGTCAAAAATACGTTCACTCATAATGAGTGTACCTACTTCTTAGCAGGCATACTCACCGAGTCGGTACCTCCAGGAAATTCCAACTTACGACCTGCTGCAAATAACAGCGTTCTTCCGTCATAAGCAGGATCCCTTTTAACTTTATTTTGCTGCAATAATTGTCGAACCGCTTCCCTATAAATCACATGCAAGATTACTTAGTTTATCCAGATGATATTTAAAAAATTATCTCATATGGTATAGCAATATTACCTATATAAACCTTTACGTTTTTCGGGTGTAATCGTTACAGAATATTGGAAAATTTTCAAATTAATGTCTTTCAAAGTGATTCGTAGAAAGTTGACTTCTAAAGGACGTCCTTTGTCTTGCTCGAAATACTTCGAAGAATGTTTCACAATTCCTCTTTTTGGTATTGAACATAACGACTTGTCTGTCGTTCGAGCGGGCTCTGAAAAATAAGCCAAGTTGAAAGACCGAGCAATGATAACGTTCATTTATTGTGTAAGATTAAATACCTTTTGCGGGAGTCGTTTGAGGAGCCTCTTTGCCTATTTCCGACTTCGCTTTAGAAGTAGATTCGGATTCTTTGGACGGAGATCCTATAATTAGAAAAAAAAAGAAAATTTACCTCTAAAAATCGGGAAACAATCGAAAAATGTAACAATCGATATCTCACCCAATACAAGATCCGCTTTCAGCGTTTCTTCTAATGGTTTGTCTCTAGTGCCCCTGTTTCTTTTCTTCTTCTTGCCAGCAGTTACAGTAGCGGGAGACGATTCGGATATAGTAGGTTTTTCAACTTCTTCAGGCCGAGTACTCAAACTAGGCGCTTCACTCGGTGTACTTATAGTTCCCCAACCTTTTCGAACAGGTTGTTCGGGCAACTGCTGGCTCGTAGAAGGTTGAGAAGAAGGTGGCGGTTGTTGGCCATGAGATGGAAACGCTGACCTTGGCGGTGGACCCCAGCCTGGTTGCATTCCTCTTTGTAATTGACCCCCAGTTGGCTGAGAGCTGGGACTCGGTGGTGGACCTCCGCGCACAGGAGAAGTGCCATAAAATGTTTGAGGCGACGGTCCTCGTTGACGAAACTGTTGCGGAGGAGGTGCACGTTGCCGAGGATTGGGTTCAGCAGAGGAAGGATCACGTCTAGATTCAAAAGGTGGTCTTCCACGATTATCACCTGCCTGTGGTTGATCGCGCTGCTGGTGTTGGTGCCAACCGCCTCGTCCTCTTCTTCCGCCTCGATTTCCTACGAACACATCGAAGGGTTAATTACAAATCATTGAAAAAGACAGGCGGGATTTGAAATCTATTTTAGGTATTGGTCATTTTCTTTAAAAGCAACAAGTGTTCGATGGTTCGTTAGATATTCTTCACGTAAAATACATTACATACACTGTTTAATACCACTTACATACATAGGTGAGTATTAAAATGACGGCGACAATCGAATCAAGTTTAATTCATATTTATGTTTCTTGATTTAATTCTTACCTTTTCCTCTTTGTTGCTCCATAATAAAATTCAGTTCTCTGAGAATGAATTATCACACAAATAACTTCAACGATTTGAATGTAAGGTTTAGCGATAAAATACCACGAAATCACAATGAACTACACGTCTTGTATAATCGAATGGTTTGAGAATAATAATGATGAAATGAATAACTTCCAACAGGTTTCATCATTTTTTTAGAAACTTAATTTTAAATCAAGTTTCATTCATCTTTTCATCTTTTGTTCGTTCTAGAACATTCTGGATTGTTATTTCTGGAAATTTTTTTGTTGTATTACAGCGCTCTCGGTGACGATTGTACAAAACAAAACTGAAAGATCTCAGATTTTTTTTTTTTAATTTTTTTTACTATTTACAACAATCGATCGTGTTTTTTTGTTTTGTTTTTTCGTTTTTCTAGTCAAAATTTTTAATTTAAATAGAAAATAAAATTCATAATCAGAAAAAAATTAATATAGACATTGGTACTGACTGAAGTATTTTTTTCATTAAGTTCATTCCAGATTTCCAGTATCATTCATTTTTCTATGCTTCTTAATCATCAACAGATTGATGATTTAACTTCGGCGGAACTTCAGATTGTCAGTGAAATTTAATTTCTTTCACTCAAGAGTCCTGATTAGTGATTAATGAAAAACGATTCAAAATCTTCGCACAAATCAAAGTAATAATATCCAGTATTACTTTGGCTTTAGAGCAACAAATCTATACGGAATTATAGCTGAAAAATATACCCGAATACCATTAAAAATATATTTTTCGTTAGTTTTACACATGAGTCGAGGTTGCATTCAAAGGAATAGCGCTGCAAAGAAATTTCACACACGATTTCAATTTCAGCAGCTACACTGGCGTTGAAACGACCTCTCGACATTGATAAATATTTTCATTTTTAATCAAACACAATACACATTTTTTTCTCCTCGATTCGGAGACCGGATAAATAACTTAGACAAAGAAAAAAAATATAGAAAGAAACGAAGAAAGAAAAAAAAATTAAAAACGGTACTTTCAAAATAAATAAATAACGGTTAAAGCTCGTAGTCGACTTCGCGCTTTAACCGGGCTAAACCTTAAACTGAGAGAGAAAAAAAACAAGAAATACTGTTCGTCGTTTTCGTAACACAAAAAAAAATAGTCATCGTAATCCACGTCGAATTGCTATTCTGTTGAATGCGATTCGAAGCCGGCGAGACGAAACGATGCGGCGACTACGTCATTACGTACATGACCGTTTCGCCGACTAATTTCGACGTATTACCATTTTTAACACTAATTACGCTGCTTTTATCGTCGACCGCGAATTTATCGCTAACCGAAAGTTTTTCTTTGTCAGAAAATGGGTCGCCGAAAACGGGCATGGTGCGTGGACCGCCGATTGGATCTTTGTAGCGCCATATTTCGATACTTGAATCTAAACAGAATAGACAACAGAGTTACATTTTTGGCTCTTTGCGCGATAAAAAGAACTTAGGAATGAGGTAATGAGTACCTTTTGCTAATTTCAGCTCTTTTTTAACTCTATCGATTAATTTCTCGACAGTTTGGCATTCGTTGATGTTGATTATAACGGAGAACATGCCGTTTTGCGGAACCGAATTAATGACTTTTAAAAGCACTGGTTTACTATCGGTGAAAAAAAGAATATGAGGAGCACCGGGACAGCAGTCTTCTTTCACATTATCAGGAACATCTTCGCTGTCTGTGTATTTAAGCGTGATATCATCTAACTACGTAAACGAACGCGAAACAAACCACACATAGAATATTAATTAAAACTGTTTCGACTAAAATGAAAACAAATCGAATAAAATCTCGGTCAAGTACTCACCTCTAATGTATTTCTCAAATAATTTAAATTAATACGTAACACTTCGCATTCGTCGAACGATAAATTTTGCTGTAACGCAGCAATACCCATCTGTTCGGCCTTCTGTTTAACAGCTTGCACGAACGGCATTACTTTTTTCATATGCCTTTTCAATTCTGCTTTCGGATTCAAAGCAGCAGAAATAGTTTTATTATCTGGCATTGTCGAGCCATTTTTCTACACAACAGAAATCATTTTGTAAATGGAAAATATCGCTTGGCTCAACTCGTAAAGTTTCTCCACCGACCTGGTACAATTCCAGAATAACACTGAGCACCGTCGATTGCCACGGTGGGAACGTTTTCGCGACCCAAATAACTGCTTTGTTGGGTTTCTCGATCGCAGCAGCTGTCGCGTTCTTATTCTTCCTCGAAACCACTTGGAAATAATTCTTTTTTTGTAATCGGAACGAGTGAGCTGCTTCCATTAGGTATTCCGATGCTTGGATCAGCTTATCGTCGATTGGACCGGCCACCGGCCAAGAAGATCTCAAAATACTATCTTTCTATAGAATTCAAACGCGAGAATAAAATTAGAAATATATTTAAAGCTGAAAAAACTCCATTTTAAAAATACTAACGCGTCCTAATAAATTCCAAACGTGTTCGGAGACATGAGGACAGATGGGCGATAAAAGCGAAGCTTGCAATTCGATAAATTGGAATATCAGATCACGATGCATTCCATCTTCGGTAGCGGTCAATTCGCGATATTTATCTCGAACTGCTTGTAATTCGAAAAAGCCCGTCCGAAGAGCTTCCTTGAACAGCATCGAATTGTAATAATTATCAGTCTGCACGTTTTTCATGTTCATTTCACTAGAAAAGTAAAAAATACGTCGTTAATTGCATGAAAAGTGATACTCGAACATTTTCGAGAAACTTTCGTGACATAACCAAGATCCCAATCCTTACCTAATGAACACCTTGTCGTGGAAATCGTTATACGGCCCAGTTCTCAAAGTATTCTCTGTATTTTTCATTTCGTTGACCCATTCGATGAACGTATATAACCTGAGGATACCTGTAACCGAAAAAAATTCAATTTAATGCTATGTTCTCGACCTCAGCACGTGGAAAAGCAGAAATACTCGTAATTACCGGCATCTGCGATACTCTCAACAAAATTAGCATCTTCGATCGAATCTCCGGCGTCAGCTAAACATAATCGCATTCCGTCAGCGCTGAATTTTTGCACAGCTTCGGTCAATGTGAGGAAATTACCCTCCGATTTGGACATCTAAATCCAAATAAAATTCCAATAAGTCAACAATCATTCGTGTTTGATCTGCACAGCTGGAAATTTGCTCACCTTGGCCGAATTCAGTAATAAATGTCCATTGGCTCGAATACCCTTGGGCCAATACTTATCATCATCTGGCCAAATGGCGCAATGATTATAAATAAAAAATGTCAAATGATTCTGTATCAAATCCTTGCCCGAGCATCGTAAATCCACCGGGTACCAGAAATGAAATTCGCGTCTCATTTTGTCTAATACTTCTCGCGGTATTTTGCAGTCTACCGGATACGGTGCGTCTTTCATGAACACATAGTCCCACACTTCCGACGTCAGATATTCGGGCCTGAAAGCATTTTCGCTGAAATTAATGGCATGTACTGGGCTCGACGAGCACACGAGGAGATCATCCGACTGCCCATACCTGATGCCATTTTTGACGCCGTTTTCACCCTTAAATGTGCCATTTTGTAGGACGTGGGCGACCGTGTAATACGCCATGTAAATTGTGGAATCGGATAACGATTCGATTAGCCATTGCTCGTCCCAGGGTAGTTTGGTACCTGAGAAAAAAATTACCGAACTGAGTAGGTTTCTTGAGAAATTGTTTATCCGATATTTTGGACCGGATTAACTAACCTAATCCGTACGTTCTGGAACAAGCGTACTCGTGGAGCCAGTTCAGACACGAGTGGAAATTCTTCTTGACTTCTTCGTGATACGTGTTCATTTGATCGAGTGATTTGAACGCCGCCTGTTTCCAGTTTTCTTCACCGTAATCGAGGTACCATTGATCGCATAACGCCACCACACACTCATCGCCGGATCTAAATCAAAAGAAGTTTTCAAAAACGCTGTTCTTTGAATTTGAAATCTATCAAATTATCACGCAACTCACCTCGAAATAATAGTTTTATCAGGCTCGTGATAAATAACCGCCTGATTAGTATCGAGTAGCTGTTTCTGTACGTGCTTCTTTATCTCTTGCACTCGTCTACCTTTGAATTCACCGACTACCATAACGCCGTCGTAAAATCCCTTCAAATACACCGTTTCTTTGGCCTCTTGTAATTTCTCTTTGTCATTCTGACTCTGTATTTTCAACTTGTCGTACAACATCACAGCGGACAGCTGCCCTAAGCCGGGCACATCGATGATGGGTTTCGGTTCAAAAGGCAGCACCATCTCGTCCTTAATACCGTACTTTTCCCTCAAAGGCTGCTTCTTCTTCAGATCCATTAGAGCGGCGTAATCGTCTGGCGAATCCGAAGGTACACTGGTGACCACACCTGTGCCTTTATCTTCTTTAATCGTCAGCATAGGTAGTGTGTATATTTTAGGATAAGGAGCCATAGGTGCTTCTAACGCAACACCCATAATATCCTGGCCGGTGAATTCGCTTAAAGTAACATAGGAACCAGTTTTGTCGGTAAATTCTTGATATGCCATATTTCTAGCCGAACGTTTCGTACAAATGAATACGTCGCCGGATTTCGTCTCGAATGCGATGTATTGCAGATCTGGCCGAATCCAGCAGTTCGTTTGACCGTACATTGTCTCAGGTCGTAATGTGGCAGCTACCAAGAAAACTTGTTTACCTTCTAGTTTTCTGCAGAAATTAATTACGATTAGATGAAAAAATTGGCAACAAGGCGAATCGTAGGAGAATTTATAGAATTACTTCAGTTTAGCCGGAAAAGGAGCTAGTACTTTTAATTTAATTAACGTGTATTCTTGCGAACCGACGCCTTCGCCTGTCGATCGATCGTGATCCATGCACGGTTGATTGTCTTTGGGCGAAAATATTGTGTATCTTTTTCCATATTTAACCTTATGCCGAGCACGTAGTTTATTAAATTGCCATCTGACGAAGCTGTCGAAATATGGATTCGCGTCAGTCGTTATAAATGTTCGTCGCCAATCCACCTGGAAAATTCAAAAAAAAAAAAAAAAATTCGAGAAATTCGTAAAATACAAAAATCAAATTACTAATTAATTATTATTTATTAAACAGAAATAATAGACCTAGTTTCACGATTGAAGCTGAAGGGGAGGAGGGGAAGAGGAAGTAATTTCAAAAATAAATCCTCGATCGATTGACCTTCAGTTGATAACTGATAAATAGAAAAAAATCAACAAGCACAATAAAATTTTACGTCACAGAACTGTGGGGAAGGGGGACGGGAATCGACTCGATTTGAAAATAAATTTCACGAAGAGATAAGACTTTCTTGGAAAATTGCTGAACGAAACGCAATCGAGAAATAGCTTAAATCAGCAGTAACAAAAATACAGTTTGCGACTTTCGATAATGAAAGTTAAAAATAACAAGTAATCGATCCTTTTATCGAAGGACTCTGCCAAAATGAATTTTTTCAAACATCAGTCATATCAGTAAGGGAAAAAAGTCGCAGTTTAACAAACCGATATCTTTTTCATAGAATAAAAATTACAATCACGATAAATGAGAAACCATTTTTATCAATTTCTCAATTAACGATCGAAGATCGACTTAATAAAATACCCAATGACGTCGTCGCCATTGGAAATCCCTAATTTTTTTGACAATACTTACATGAATACCAATACTTTTTAAATCTTCCATGGCCAAAGGAGGGAAATGATCGAGCCAATAGGCAGCATCGGCGAATTTCTTAATATCTTCATCAACCATACCTAAGCTCTGCATAATCTGCCATTGATATTTGGCTGTACCAGTTTTAGCCACAGCTTTGCTCTAAAGAAGACGTAAAATACGATCAGTGTTACGTCATCAGCCACGTGCATTCAAAATCGGACCTTGAACGAATGCGATTTTGTAACATGGGAAACAAAAAACTGAGCTCAAAGCTCGTTGAATGATTCCGATAAGGTGGCGGTTAATAATAAATTGAGATAACAACGGTTAAGAGGTTACGAGTCGATTAGCACAGTGTTTACTTGCGTCTTACCTTTTTACCTTTACTTTTATCTTTGATGATATCGTCATCAAGGGAAACAACGGGGTTCACTGGTTTGTCATCGGGCAGTTTCGGAGGATACCCGTACATTTCCATTTCACGTTTTAATTTATCGGCGCATGCTTTTATAGGCATTCCGGTGCAATGGAAACCAAAAGGGAACAGGACGCTTTTACCTTTAAGCCTATGATAACGTACGGCAAACTATACAACAAAGTGGTGAATTTAGGTCAAAATTAGTAGATTTATTAATTGGTGATTAGATCGATACGTACTTCGCACTTGGACAGGCTAAAAGTATGACCCAGATGGAGTCTGCCGTTCATGTAGGGAAACGGAAACGTAGTGAAGAATTTCTCCTTTTTGCCATCTTCGGCGGCGTCGATTTCGTATATTTTTTCATCGTCCCATTTTTTCTGGATTTGCTTTTCGATTTGTCGTAGAAATTCAACTTTGAAAGTTCCTTTCCTTTCAACAGTTGCCTGAAATATGTCGCGCATTAGTAAACACTTCGGTGTAAGAATTTTCTCGTGATACATGTACCTCATAAATCGAATTAATTCGCATTATCGAAACGAGTCTTTGTTGACACGGAATTAAACACGCTTGATAACACGCTATCAATTACGATTTCGACCAACGATATCGAGTAAGTGTAACGCGCGAAACATCCTACACGAATTGCTCGCAGTGGAACAGGACATGACTCAACGTTTGGAAATTCCTTACATCGTATATAAATACAACTTACCATGTCTAAATTGCCAACTAAAATCCACGGTAATCAATGCGAATTGCATAAATATGACGATAACTCATGCATTTACCGATAATATTATCAAAACACCGCAAAATTTAACACGTAATAATGCGAAAACTCGTCACCCTTTTCAGCACCATTCGTCCGGATAGGTAATTACTGCATTCGTGTACGCATTAAATAAATGTTATTATCTTCTTTTTGTAAATAATTGACTTTAATTTCTACACACAAGTTAATAATTCATTTTTCAGCATGTTTCGAAAATCAAAACTGACATAACCTTTTGAGAATTTGCATCATAAGCATGCTAGCCAGCAGCCTTCAGTGCCACGATTCGGTAGGAAAAATAGATGGATATGTAGTGCCTCCGTAGTGCGGTGTTGGCATAATTCTAAAATCCTATTCGTTTTTTTTTTTTTTTTTTGTATCTAATGTTCGACTGTTCGTAATGTGGTTTTTGTGCAGGTGATCGTGTCTTTGTCTTTTATTAGGTATTTTCGGGCGACTCCAAAAAGTTACTGAAACTACTGATTCTGTAACTTGTGTAGGTAAACAAACGTTTGCGATTTAGACAGTTTCAGCTTTCAGTAACTTCTGTGGGTCGCCCGAAAAGACCTAGTGAATCAGATCTATTAATATAGGTTTTGGTTATTAAAACACGTAGATCAGCTAGATGGTGGTATTACAATAATAATCGAAGCAAAAAACGCAATTAAAAAAATCATTTCGAAGCTTAAATATTTTATATTTTAACTTAACGATAAAAAAAGAACTAGGTATAACATACGGTATCGTATATAATTTACTAATGCATATCACAACATGTACTAATTAAGTACGAATAACATTAAAATGCACTAGATACAACAACTTTGGGGGGAGCGGGAAAATAAGGAAAAAATAATACAAAATAAAACAATAAAAAAAAAAAAATCAAAATAAGCGAAGCATAAAGAGGGAAAAATAAAACAAAAAGGTAAAATATTTGTAAAATATTGTGCAATGTTTTTATTTTATTTAATCTGGTACTCGTTGAAAACGAAGGTTGATAACTTCGTTATCGAGTACACTATCCTACTTTTAATTAATAACGAACTAAAAACTAATCACGTCGAATTAATAAAATATAAATTTTTTGAAAGTTCATTTTACCACGTATAGACGAAAAAAGAGATTCTTGAACAAAGGTGCATTTTTTTAAATAAAAAAAAAAAAAATCCAAATAAAAAAGTGTCAAACGACGTGAACATCAGGTATAACGTAAAAATTTGATTTTTGCAATCCGAAAATCTTCACTACATCGCGTATTTATTTTTTATACGCGAAATCTACAACCAATTACAACCGTTCGCTAATTAAATACTATAAAGCTTTAAAACGTTATTCTTTTTAAAAAAGTACAAACCATATAAAAATAAAAACAACGTTCAAATTTTTCATTTACCATCCACATAAAGCTAAACTTGGTAAATTGGACGATCACTCGTAACTGATATGAATAAATTAACAAAAATTAAACATAAGAAATAGAGAGAAACACTACAGAATTAAAAAAAAAAAAATAGAGAAATAATTATCGCGCAATTCCTAACGATTTTTTTTTCATCAGGTTCAGAACTCCCTTAGCCACATGGAATGATATCAATCACAGAGAAGCAACATATCTATAAAAATATTCGTTAAACCGGTTTGAAAAATATAAAATCTTATTTAATAATTCATTTTGGAGAAAAAAATGAATAAAAATTATTTTAATTATTCGTCAATAAAAAATGAAATTATTGCAAGCAAGCTTGTAATTTTTCAATCCATTCTTGAGCAGAAGCCGCATCGCTAGCGCAAAAATTATACGTTCTTCGATTGGTTCGTAACTAGAATAAAAATTTAAAAAAATAAAAAATTGATTATCCATTTCGAAAGAACTTATTTCAGATTTACAAAAAATACTCACGTCGAAGAAAGACTTATCGTCAGTTTTCTTCGGCGCACCTGCTGTAGGAACGGCCGCAGCAACGGACATCACTTCAGCCAAATCTGCGAAAAATGTTCACTTCGTAAAAAATGTGATCCGATCCAGGGGTGCCGAGATCTTCTACAGCTTTTGAGGACTTCCCCCAATTTTCTTTCACAATCCCCCCCCCCAATATTTTTTTGGCTCTCAGTACCTAAATTGCCAGTTTCTCAAAAACTGACAAATTTCCAAAAATTAATGAATTATTAAAAATTGACGAAATTTTTAAAAATCGTTAATTTTTAATAATCTAATAATTTACCAAAATTGTAAATTTTCAAAAAATATCAAATTTTCTAAAATCGTTGATTTTTTTAAAATTCAAAAATTCGAAAAAATTATTGATTTAAAAAAAATAGCAAATCGTTTATTTTTAAAAACACAATAATTTTCAAAAATTGCAAAATTTTCAAAAATTATCAAATTTCCTAAAGTTGTTAAATTTTCTAAAATTCTCTA
>FIZV01057993.1:0-12095 GCA_900050545.1 Trionymus perrisii | reverse complement strand
TTGAAAATAAATTGGAATATTTGACAAAATTGCGATAAAAAAAATTATTTAGCGTTTTTGAATTTCTAGATTTTTTTTTCAAAAACGACAGTTTTTAAATTTCAATAAAAAATTTCAAATTATCAACGAAAAATTTGACTGAAATAATTTTTCGAATGTTTCTGTTTTTTTTTTTAATTTTTTATTTAATAGATGAATTAATTCATTTTTTCAGATTTAGCAATTTAAAAATAATCACATAAAAAATATTATTTTGAGTTCTTAAAATTATTTCACTTTTTTATTTGGATTTTTTTAAAATTTTTAAATCTTTGAAAAACAACTTTTTCGAATTTTCTTTTTACTTTTTCATAAAAAATTATTATATCGAATTTACAACAAAAATCTATTGGGAATTTTTTTTATTTTCTTGACGGTCAATTGAAACATCTTTTCGAACGTTCCTCAACTTTTTTTTTCTAAGATGAATTCATAATTTTATTTTTTAAAAGTAGCAATTTAAAAATAATAAAATAAAAAAATTATTTTGAGTTCTTGAAATTATTTCACTTTTTTAAAATTTTTCATCTTGTTTTCAAAAAAATCAATCATTCTTCATTTTTTTTTTAAGAATTTCAAGTTTATTGGAGAATTATTTTTGAAAATTTTTATCAAACACTTGCAAAGAGATATTTCATGTAAATATTTATATTTTTTTGAAAATAAATTGGAATATTTGACAAAATTGCTATAAAAAAATAATAAAAAATTATTTAGCGTTTGTGAATTTTTAGATTTTTTTTTTTTTCAAAAAACTACTGTTTTGAAATTTCTACAAAAAATTGCAAATTATCAACGAAAAATTTGATTGAAATATTTTTTCGATATTTTTTTTCCTTCTCTTTTTCGAATTTTTACTTTTTGATCAAAAATTAGTTGGGAATTTTAAAATTTTTTTTTTAGGGTCAATTAAAATATCTTTTCGAACGTTTCTAATTTTTTTTTTGTCTTGGAGTGAAAAAAATCAAGTTCTTAAAATGGGAAAAATTGAGAAATTTTTTCATAAACTTTTTTTAATGTTTTCGAAATAGGCTTCTGAAATTTTTCATTATTTTTAAATAAAAAATTCTTATTTTTTGTAATGGAAACATCGCTGATTTAGTTTTTCAATAATGTTTTTATTTACAATTGACATTTTTTCAATTTTTTTGAAAAAGGATTCAATGAAAAAATTAATAAAATAAATGAATGCTTAAAAAACCGGATGCGGATCCACATTGTCTCGAATTTTTGGAAAATAATTCCGAATTTAATTTCTAAATTCTGAGCAACTCTCGATTTCGACAGGAGTATCAACCAACTTACCCTAATTGCTTAACGTAATCCAAGTAGCCTAATAAAATTTCGTGATAAACGATTGTACGATATTGCTTAGGTTGAAAGAAGTGTACGGAGTCTAAATAAGCGATGTATACGCGTCTGGTATTCGGCTGCGGACACTCCGATCCGTATTCTTGCACGTGCATACCGAAAATACACACGTCAACGCCGTCTATTTCTTCGAAAGCAAATAGAGCTTTCGCTTTGTACGGGAACGTATCGGGTAATTCTCCAGCATCGACGAATCTACGGATGGAGCGAGAATTACGACATGTCGATACGAAGGAGTGTTTGTTAGTCAGTGCTGCGATACTTACCGACTCTTCATACCAGGCTTCACTTCGACCATTTTTTCGGAGCTGGAAACGACGCGGATGGTCACTTCGCCAGCTCCGGCTTCTTTCTTTTTGAGATGATTGTTAACTCTGGTTTCGATATAAGTGCCTAATTTAGTAACCGGTAACCTTTTGGCGTTGTATTTGTTTTCTTTTCTTTTGGCGTTTTTCTTTTTCAAACAATTATCACAAACGAATCTGAAAAACGCACGAAAATTATGTATTTTTACTTGTCTTGGACCATTTTCGGAAATGTGGCCGTGTTTCATTACCCTTTACGCCAAATCTGATCCATATGTAAAACGCATATTTGATGTAATTTTCTGCCGCAGTCTAAGCACTCGACAAAGTGCTCCATTTCGAGGTAATCGTTCTTCATTTCCACGAACTGATCCTTTTTTATCACACTGCAAAGAAGGCGAAAACCAGACTATTAAAACCATACTCGATGGATTAATTTTGAAAAATTATTAGATTATAGCTTACGTCTGAGGTTGAGAAGGATCTTCGCCTAAGGTCACCGTATCTCCAGGTATGTCGAGGAAACATTTAACACAGAAGGTGTACCTACAGAGAAGCAGAAAAAGATTATCGTTACAATTGACCGAACTCGAGAAAAAATACGCATTTCGTAAATAAAGAACTCACTTGTTTTGGTAATTATAATATTTCGCGTCTCTCGGTATAGTGCACAGTTGTTTGCCGTAACAGCACAGCGTTTGTGGACTAAACGTGTACTTACGACCGCAGCAGTATCCCAACGTTTGCATAATCGGGTCGATTTCTTGTTCGAAAATTTCTGCCAACTGTAATCGAGCAGGAGAACGAAATAGAACACGTTATACGATCATGTTTTTTCATCGATTAAACTCGAACTGAATTCTGAAACTAACCTTGGTACAACACTTGTAAACTCTGGACGATTTCTTATTGTAGAGCCAAGCGTTATCGAACATTAGCCACACGTCGTCGATGAAACTCCACGGATCAACGTATTGGCCAACGTCCAGTCTGTTCTTAATGGTAGACAAGTCCATCGGATGTTTGATAATATCCAAGTAATCGGGTATGCCCAACTGGAGCGGATCGACTGGTTCTCGAAAAGGTACCGATTCTTCTTGTTGGTACAATTTTTGCAGCACTGGTAGAAAACTTCTTTGGAGGTCTTCCGGTTTGAAAACTAAGACAAGAAGTGAGATTCGCATCAGTACCAATCAATTCAGCTCGGTACTCGGTATAAATATTCCAAGATGACGCAACATCGCATCGCGTCGTGGTCGTACACTTACTGCATTTCTCTTTCTTTTCGCTCGACGACGTACTTGGGACTGGCTGCGGCGTGCTGGCTGGTTTAATATCTATACTATCCTTCAAATCCACAGACGAAGAGGTATTTTCGTCGTGCGGTTCTTTAGGCTCACCTAAAATTTTGGACAGAATCAAAAGATAAGTATTCGTTTATTTATATCACGTGAGAACGAAGCGAAACGACTCTACGTACTTTTGATTTCCTCCGATTTCATAGACTTGCCGCCTTCCTTTTCGGAACTTTGTTCGACGCTGTCGGTTGCGTTGTTTATAGACTTTTCGTGCTCGAAATGACTAGTCTCGATTGGTTCTTCTTTAATAATGGTCGACGGTTCGCTTTTAACTATGTCCAATTTGCCCTTCTTTTCGGGTGGACCTCCCATATCGTCGTCGTCGTCATTTTCTGCCTCCTGAAAAAAAAGACACGCAATCAGTTACCAACTTTCATCATTTCGACAAAAAATATATATATACCTATATATATATATCTCGAGGACAATCTACTTACTCTCTTAATAGTCGTCGAAACAGTAGCCACCTGTCCAGAACTATTCGGCGGGTTGCCTTTCGACATGTAATTCGACGTCGAATTCATCGACAACACTGATCCGGGTTGTTGGTGATGAGCGGCCGCAGCTGCTGCCGCAACCGCCGCCGAATTAGGCGAACTAGACGTAGGCGTACCAACGATAGTCGGACTAGCCGCCGGCAGCGGTACGCTGTTGTGCATTCCTTCGATCGAAGGCGGCTGTGAAATGATCGGCGAAGCTTGATCTAGGTGATTGCTGCTGACCGAGCTGACGCGAGGAGATTGTTGGAAATTATTCAGGTGTTGTTGACTCGGCGTCAGGGGTTGTTGATGTTGCGACTGTTGAGATTGCTGCACGGACGATTGTTGGCCGGCGTTCGACTGTTGCTGCTGTTGTTGTTGGTGAACTTGGTTGGGCGACGGGAATTGCGGTACTGCGAATACCGGCGACGTTTGCGACAGCCCGGGTATTCTGGATTGCTGTTGCTGCAATTGTTGCTGTTGCGAAAACTGCGAAGCAAAAAGTTGTTCAACATTTTAATCAATGAATGAAGTAATTTCTCCGATACTGAAGACGGTTTTTTCCTAGGCGAAGTAACCCTCCTGCGCCCCTGTTCAAAAATTCTGCAAGATCTTTAAAAAAATTCCTCGTAGATTCAAACTGTTATGTTCCGTGGATCGAATTTTCGCATGCGACTAATTTCAAATAATTGCAATTTATGAACAGAAGTTTTTAGAAAAACTTATAAAATATGAACTACTTACATATCAAACAATATAAAAATTAGAAATCGAAAAAAAAATTTAATTATAATTCAAAAAAAAAGAAAAAAAAGAAAGAAATTAAAGTGAAAAAAGTTGTTGTTTTTCAATTTGTACTTTTTTCATGTGGTTTCATTAGAGCTCTGGTTGTATGATTCTTTTGATATACCTATTTTGAGAGTACGAGAGCGGGGGGAGAGCGGGATAATTTTTTTCAATATTCCTAAAAAAATAACAGTTTATGAAGTGCCAAAAATTTAAAAATTTTGGAAAATTGTTGGATCATTAAAAATTAACGATTTTTGTAAATTTGTCAATTTTGAAAAATTTGCCTGTTTTGGAAAAGTTGTTAATTTTGCAAAATGTATCAATTTTGAAAAAAGTTCAACTTTCTCATTTTAAAAACTCTGTCAATTTTGGAAAATTTGCCAATTTTAGAAAATTTATCAAATTTGTCAATTTGGTTTAAAAAAGTTGTCAATTTTAGAAAATTCGGCAATTTAGGCAAATTTGTAATTTTTTAAAAATTTACCAGTTTTAAAAAAGTTTTCAATTTAGGAAAATTCGTCAATTTAGGAAAATTTGTCAATTTTGAAAAACGTTCAACTTTCTCATTTTAAAAAAATCAGTCAATTTTAGAAAATTTGTCAACTTTGGAAAAATTTTCAATTTGCCAGTTTTAAAGAAGTTGTCAGTTTTAGAAAATTCGTCAATTTAGGAGAATTTGTCATTTTCGAAAAAATTGTCAATTTTGGAATAATTGTCAGTTTGTCAGTTTTAAAAAATTTGTCAATTTAGGAAAATTTGTCATTTTAAAAAATTGTCAGTTTTCAAAAAATTGTTAATTTTGAAAAATTTGCCAGCTTTAAAAAAGTTCTCAATTTTGGAAAATTCGTCAATCTAGGAAAATTTGTCATATTTGAAAAATTTTGCAATTCAGGAAAATTTTGCAATTTTTAGAAATTCAACAATTTTTGAAAACCCACTAATTTTTGTGAATTTGAAAACTTTGAAAAATTCAACGATTTTGGGAAATTTGATAATTTTTGAAAATTTTACAATTTTACTTCAACTTTCTGACTTTCCTATATTTTCCCTCTCAGAATCGCCACTGTTACAAGAGGAAACCCATATCTCGCTGGAGGCTCCAGAACTGGTGGAAATTGCGAAATTCGGACTCAGGGAGTCAATATTAGCCCAAATAAATTTTTTCCTTCATTCTACGATCAACGACAGCGCGATTAGAATTTTTTTGAAAATTTGGTACTTTCAGAACTGGTCAAAAATCAACTTTTGTACTCGCCGGCTGGAATTTCATGGAGAAGTAGGTTATTCGGTTGACTTACTCTACAATAGTGGGTAACCCAATTTTTAGTTACCCAATTCAATTTTCACCCCTTCTGGAACGGTTTAAAGTTACTGGAGAAAACCGATATCTCGCTGGAGGCTCCAGGCCGGCTGGAAATTGTGAAATTCGGATTCGGAGCGTCGATATTAGTCAGAAAATCAATTTTTAATAGTTTTGGTAAAGAATTACTCCTTTTCGAAAAATTCACATTTTTGTTGGAAAAAAGTCATTTTTTAAATTTACAAAAATTCGCCAAAAACTCGAAAAATAAAATTGGACAGCTAAAATTTTGGTTCTGGGGGGTTTTCGTCTTCGTCATGCACTTTCCGAATAGGTATCCAATTTTTTTTCGATTCCAAGCCGGTGGGTACAAAAGGTACCCTTGTAAGTCTAGTTTAAGCTAAAATAAGCACATTGGTGTAAAGGGATCAAAGGCTTATACTTATTTACGCGTACTTTTGAAAATTTCAATAACAGAATAAATTTATTCACCAAAACCATACAAACAAACTGCCACAATTTGACGAGATAAATCAACGTCACGTCGACGATATTACTCGAAATTCGTATGTAGATCTTTAAAAGTGGGAAAATTTCCTCCTTAAGGAACGTTTTCGAAAAGATGATTAATTTATTAAAATTTTTACGAATCCTTTAAAAGCTTCGGATGTTGACAGTGGCACTTCGCGGTGAAAAATAAAATATATATAGACGTCTTCCTACCAAGATATGGCTTTCTGTTGGATACGTACTTTCGTTTTCACTCGAGTTCAAGGTTCTTGTTGGTTACTACTGCCACAAGTCACATCTTTGTTTGCTCTTTTCAATATCTAAAATGTTTATACCTCTAATACCCAATCCGTTGAAATACGATTGTGGAAATGGAATTTTTCCCGTTTTTATACATTTTGGAATACAATTTTCTACTCTTGAGGGAATTTTGAAAACTTTCAAACATTAGGATTTTCAACTTAGATTATGGTGCTCGTAGGTTTGCCACGTGTGAGGGAACTTATACCTATGTATGTTTGGTATTATCTTGAAAAACAAACGTAATGCGACGATATTTTTGGAAAATTCAATTGCGGGATTGTTTCAAAGTGAATTGTCCGCCTTATTTATTCATTCGCGCCATTATAATGTCATTTTTTTCAATTTTAAATTCTTAGGAGAAGGAATGAAAATCTTGAAAAAATTCTTTAAGAATTTCGAAACGGCGGAAAAAGTTGTGTAAGGAAATTTCAAATCTAAACTGATAAGATACGATTAGTGGCAGTTTATGGCACGTTAAATTAAAAAAAAATAGATGATTTCAATTATTTCTGTACTGAAGGGGGGGTAGAGGGTTATATTGTTTAAAATTTAAGCTTTTAAATTTAATTTGTATAAACAAATATTTTAACAAAGTGAGAAAAAATGTGTTCGACCGAAACTTTTGTTTAAACTACTAATCTTGAAAACTTGCGTCATTTTATTTTTAATAAAATAAATAAATAAATAAAAATACAGCGGAAAATTTGTTTTTGAACGAAATTTTAAAAAACAATGTCTTAGAAAATTTAGAAAATTTACAAAAAAGTTTACTTTTTAAAATTAGTTATTTTTGAAATAAATTTCAAAAAATTCAAAATTTGTGTTAAAAATACTGAGCAGAAAAAGTACCTAGTTTTCGAGTTAAATTGAAAAAAAAATTACATAATTTTTTATGTGAACGTATTTTTTCAAATTAAAATTTTGCTTTTAAAAGAAAATTAAAAATTGATTTTTTATAAAATTCCAACAAAACACACTTGAAACAAAAATATTTGAACTTGAAAATTGACATGGAAAATTTTTCCTGTAGGGTAAAAATTTAAAAAAATTTCTAAAATATTTTTTTTAGAAATTGCTTTTATACGAAATATTAAAAAGTTGAAAAATTTGGTTTGAAAACTACTTGATAAAATAATTTTTAAAAAATTCTTAATGAAAAGTTCAATTTTCTAACCAAACTTAAAAATTTCTGTTCGGTTTAAAAAAAAATCGAAAAAAAAATAACAAAAAAATGATTAGTTTTTCAACAAGACTCCGGGAAAAGATCCAAATTTAAAAAATACTTATTTATGGTGTAATTTGAAAAAAATGAGCAAAAAAAAATTGTTTTCAAGAAAAATTTTTAAAAAACTGTTTCGATTTTTTTTTTAATTGATAAATTTTGGTAAAAACAAAATTTTAAAACTGCTTTTGAACCCAAACTGAAAGAAATTACTCGTATTTTTGAATCAAGCAAAAAAAATCAAATTTAAAATTTTCATTTGAATATTTGAAAATTGATTTCTTGATAAAATTTCAACGAAACCTGCATTGAACAAATTAGAACAAAAGTGTTTGACTTGAAAAAATTGACAGAAAAAAATTTTTCACTCAAGTAAAAAATAAAAAAAATAAAAAAGTTTCCAGAAAATTGTTTTTCAACAAAATTTTAGAAAATTGGAAAATCTAGGCTGAAAAAATTGAATAATTGTAGAAATAGTTCTCAAACAACATCTTTAGAATAAAAAGTTCTGCTTTTTTTTACAAACTTTGAAAATTTTGTTCATTTTAAAAAAAATATTGAACGTATTATAACAAAATTATAAAAAAATTGAGAAAATTGAAAAAAAATTATGTTTGAACTGAAAAAATTGTTAAAGAAAGAGTTTGCTTTTGAATAAAATTTTTCGAAAAATACTCCAAAGAAATGAAAAAAAATTTCCAACAATAACATGAATTATTTATTTTTTGACGTACCTACAATCTTATCATTGCAACGCTTTTGAACAAAATTTTTAAATTTTTGAAAACTTTGGGTTAAAACAAAATTTCAAAACATCTGGAAAAATAGTGTTAAATAAATAAATATTTTTGTTTTCATATTTTTTCCGTAAAATTTCATAACAAAAATATTTTAAACGAAATTTTTCAAAAATAATGTTTGAACAAAAATGAAAAAAAAGATCAAAAGGAACTGGGTTTTAACAAAATTTTAAAAAATCAAAAATTTTTATTTTTTATTTTAAACAAAATTTTAAAATAATTGGAAAAATGGTTTTCAACCAAAATTTAAAAAAAAATCCATACAAACTTGAGTTAAACATTTTTGTCAATTTTTTTTTTTAAAATTGATAAAATAATGTTTGAACTAAAAAATAAAAGGAAAAATTATTTCATAAAAAATAATTTCGAAAAACTTGAAAAATTGAGAATAAAACGAAATTTTAAAATATTTTGCTGGAAAAAAATTGAAAATTTTTTTAAAATTTAAGAATTGACGATATTTAACAAAATTCACATTTAAAAAAAAAATTTATTGTTGAACAGAAAAAATTGGAGAAATTTGCTTTTGATTAATTTTTTTACAAGTTTTACGGGTTCAGCTTAAAAATTGATTTCATTATTTTACTTTTTTGGAAATCATTGATATCTTTGACCTTAAATTCCACATAGAGTTCATTTTCAAACTTAAAATGCTTCTGATGTGTAGATTTCTTAATTTTTCAATTTCTATATAATTATATGGAAAAGTTCAATTTCCTATGGCTCAATTTTCCAAACTTAAGAATTCTACTTTCGATTTTTTTTCCTCAAAAATTGAATTTTTTTTATGTTTCATTTTGGTGATAAGAATTATTATATTTTCACATATTTCAGTTCAAAATCGAGTACCTTTCGCTTTTTCACTTTGGAAATTGAAATATTCAAATTTTGGAAAATTTTCATTTCCAAAATGGATTAATAATTTCAACCATATTTTTTAATCACTTTGAAATAGCATGTCGAGTACATTTTCATAAATTCAAAAATAGGTATTCAAACATTCATCAGCTCTCTCCATGGTCCAAAAGGATCAATGAAATAAGTGGCAATGGCAACGAAAATTTAATTAAAGTAATTTATTGAACCATCGAGTGCCTTAATATTATTTCATAAAATTTTGCCTGAAAAATATGATCACGAGACCGGAAACGAATGAATGAACTGGCGACGCGACGTGTCTGTGCATTGCAACGAGCATACTCATCAATTAGTGCAAATTTACTCGTACGACAGTCACATTGCTTCGGTTTTAATTCCTAGAACTGTAAATAGATTCCACGTACGCGTATAATATGAAAGATTCGTTTTCAAAACCCTCTACACCTAGATAGGTATATCGCAATACAGCTTATTTTCGGCGAATAATAGACTTTAATTGAAATACCTAACGATATTTTTAATTTTCTTAGCAAAACGTTCGAATGTCCGTTCTTTTGTTTTATTTGCACTAGGTGTTTTATTTTTTTGTCACTCGTATATGCATATAAGTAATTTCCTAATTCTCACGGCCACGTTTTTTGCTATAACCTTCGGAACAATAATGTAAGACGTCGAGTGTCCTAATTAAAGAATATTACGTTCATTATGACTAGTTCAACTTTGGCTCGAATGAGCTGGCTATAGAGAAATAAAGCGAGACACGACATTTTCTTACTCGAGGGAAGTTTTCATTTCATTTTTTGCAGCGCGACGATGATAAAGGCTCGTTGTATACTTAGGGAATGAAAATCGACGCGAATATTCGCCACATTCGAGTAGCTAAATTTCTCTGGAGGAAAGTCTCTCATTTCACCTATGGCGTAGAAGTGAAGTACCTACATAAGAAAAATTTTTCTTCTTTAATTAAGCTCGTATGAAGTTATGATTGACGTAAACAATGGAAAAATCTTACATCGTTTCGTCGTCGCGGAGTTGTTTTTCATTTATTATTTACCAGGATTATAAAAGTTTTATTCAATAGTGTAGAGAAATAATTGTCGGCAGTATTTGCTTTATTTTGTTTTCATTTTTATACCACCTCTCTCCATCACTCTCTAATCCCATGATGGAAAAATTTCTCTGGACCCGTTTGTTTTTCCAAAGGTTGTTGTTTTTACGTGCACTTGAACTTTGCACGTTCCTCTGTTTTTATTTTCGTTTTGAATTTTTAAAAATTAATTTTAAATACGAGCTCGAGACGGCGTTGTAATTTTTACCCCAAATAAAAGGCCGCGAAATAAGGGCAAAATTTTCCTTTCGGCGTAATACCTCGCAATAACGACACGACCTTTAAAGCCATTTTGCCCTTGTATCCTTTTGTATAAAAGATAATAGTACACGAAAGAGAGGCGAAATTTGATTTTTTTCTAAGAAACAATTTCTATCTTGATTGTGGGTCCGACGAGAGGTGAAATTTTTCAATTCAAAGAGAACTAATGGTAAGAGAAGTTGCGACCTAGATTAATGCTAATTAATTTATTGGTCAATTATGAGTAGTTTGATACTGCTGACATTAATTAATATTCCAATAACTGGTATCGTGCAATTGGAAATTATACCGAGAGGAAACAATCGCGGTCTTATGTGTAATATTTTGTCATCTGTGCTTATGCCAGACGACCAGACTTCATGACGTTTTAATTTTCATCTATAGGTAGGTAGGTAGGTGCGTCTACTTACTCGAGTTTTCAATTTATCGCGTATTTACGTAGGTAGTAGGTACCTACCTATTTGCATATTTTAATTTACCAACAGTAACCTAGGTAGGTATTGTTTACGAAAAGGGAATTAACGTAGTGTAACCCGAGATCGACCACATTATTTCAAATGCTCGTGTAAATCATATACACTTTGAAAAACATCGCACGTTGTTGCTCCTATTACACTGATTATGGTAATCAATTTTTTGTGCGATTTTTCAAATTCGTGGTGTTATCAATTCATGGTTAAAATTGTGTGACACGTGGACTGGTGTAAATTTTCATCAAATGGTTTAATCGTCATCATTACTGAACGAATGAAGTATATCGAGACTCAGGTGGCTAGAAAAAATAAAGAGGGTGAATTAAAATTAAACTACATGCCCACCAGATGAATTTCCAGATCATTTTTTAGCATTAAATAGTAAAACAAGTCGAGGCATGCTAAATTTTTAAGAAAAGTTGATCAATTTCTATTATAAGCACTCTTCTATAAGAAAAATAAAAATAAAATAATAATAGTAATAATAATAAAATTAATTCAAAATGATTTAGCTCAATTTTTTTTAAAAGGTGTGGTGAGTTGAAATTTTTTGATGTTGTAAGTTGATGACGATTTTTTTCTCCAAAAAAAAGATTTCGTTATCCAAAAATATTGAAAAGCACAAATCGTGTACCTATAAAAGCTGACCTGCTTGAGTGTTTGGAATTTTGTATACCTACATTGGTAGTGCTGATTCTTTTGGTTTCTCATTCTAGATTACGTATCAATCATAAAATTACTTAACCTCACTATCGCGCGGGTTTTCCCCATTGAATAATTCATTTTTAAAATAAATGCGAAAAAAAACCTATGCTAAAAAACGCACTAAAAATAAAAAAATGAAAAAAATGCACTAAAAAGTAAAAAATAATCATTTTATTCATTTAGATACTTCAAT
>FIZV01057989.1:0-19851 GCA_900050545.1 Trionymus perrisii | reverse complement strand
ATTCAGGGGACCACTCTCGACAATTTTCCGCCATAAAAGCTTTGCTAGCCAAAAAAGTTTTTTTCCCCCCAATAAATGATGCTAAAATGCCTCCACTATGATTGAAAAAATTGAAATTGGCACATTTTGCGCTGATTGTCAGACCAAAATTGTGTTCGAGTACCCGTGTACCGTACCTGAACCGAGTGCGTTTCACTTTTCACTTTTCGCTTTTCTCTGTTCTGTACTACAGTGTTGGAAAGAGCGCATTCGCATTCACGAATATAAGAATGGCCATTTCGCTCACTTCACGACTCACGCAGTGAGCGCCGAACGATTATGCGCTCAACATTGTGAATCTAAGTTCAGAATCTACTTAGGTATTTTGATTTTTTTTTTTTTTTAAATGAACAGACTCTTAAATTTTGTAGTTTTCTGCCTTTGATTTCAACACTCGACAATTTTTTTGTAGTGAGTAGAATTTATTTTGAAAATAAGATGAAATAATATGTTTGCGCTTGCTGAAGTTGTTGAAAAAAACAAAATATGGCAGGTAAAGCAGGAAATAGTATATTACAATGCAAGGACCGAACGTGAAAATTTTCACGTTCGGTCCTTGCATTGTAAGATATTTTTCATTATAAAAGCACCGAAAGTTTCTTCACCGGACCGAAAGTACTCACTTTCGGTACTGTATAATGAAAAAAAATTTTATGAGATAGGTACTGGTGTTTACTGAATCAGTGTATAAAGATCTTAAAAAACGAAGAGCATGGCAATAGACCAACAACTGATACTTCTATTCCTAATGAAAATAGATGAATTTGTCGTCAAAAATTCGGAATTTTTCTCATTTTTATTCGCTTGATTTTCGCAATGTCATTATTTTGTGATGATTATTACCTACATTGGTAAAGACTATAGAGTTTGTTGTCGTATACTATTGTTTCAAAAATAAAATTTATAATTTCTTTTCACGACGTCTAAATAATTTAGGTATTTATAATTAATCAATTAATTTTTAATTTTTAATCTTCATCATTGAATCGTCTTAGAACGTATGCTCAGTTTGAGTACATCAACTGAATCTAGCGAGTGCGTTCTTTTTGCGCTCATCATTGAGAGCGTTCAGAGTATGTTCTGAGCATTCGCAACCCTGCTGACAGTTAACTTTGAACTGACATTGGCGATGGCGCCTGTGGCGCAAGGGCGTAGCAAAGGGTGGTTTTTAGGGTCTGAATCCCCTCTCGACAACGGAAAAGTTGAAAAAAATCAGCTTTCGAATGTTTTTTTTTTTTTAATCAAAAATTTTCACCCTCGTTTCGCTCAGGCACATTATTTTAAGAGGTAATTGGTTGCCCAAAACTTGAAACTATCAACAAGTTTATTGTTATTTTGACTTTATTTCAACCTCGATTTTTTCCTAAATTTTCCAGATTTCTACTTTTATTTCGATGTTGAGCCAAAATTTAAAAAAACCAAAACTCACTAGTTAGTATTATTTCAGAATTTAGGTTATACCTTCGTACACTACAGATACCCTTTAATTACCTCTTTACGTCGGACGCGTGCTTCGTTTCATTTTCTAAATAAGTAAATAATTTTCATTATTATCATTTTTTGAAAACTTTTCTTCTTGGTGTTCTGTTTTATGAATACGCTTCATTAAAAAAAGGTCAATTTAATTTTTTATCCAAGTATGGAGGAGGAGGGGGAGTGAGAGCAAAATGAAACATTACCTACGTACGTATTGTAGTATTATGAAAAAAAATAATTTTGCTCAAATTCGTTGGCATCAACTCGAAAATGTGAATATCTGGATACGTGCTCCAAGTTTGTGTTTTCTCACCTGCGCTTTCTTATTTGACACCGACTATATAGTGACAAATAATAATGGGCGAACAAAAGCAAAAGTCCTGCTGCAATAAGCGTCGGGTAGATAGCTTTTGTACGAGTAGCGTAGCATTCGATATTTGAATTTGGATGTCCGATCATACTCCATAGGAATCGAATATGACAATATGAGCGAGTATCGAAAGTTTAGGTGGTTTAGCCAAGTACTGTGATGTGGTTCCATCTTACATTATCCAACGTATTTGTAATCCATCTACTAGCTCGCGTGTAGTCCTGCATAAAACTATTACAATGTAAGGTATGTACATAGCTACAGCTAGGTGTAGGTCTAGGTACGTCTACCTCTACGTACATACATAGTATGTCGATGTCGCGTCGCGTCGCGTACCGTCGTTTTGATCCTATGAATGTGGTAAAAATGTACGGTACCAACTATAATAATATAGTATCTACAAGCTAGGCATTAGGCAAGGCAGCTTGAATTCGCATTTGCATTTGCAGCTACCGCACATCACTTGGTTCTGGGCACGTCGCGTCGCGTCGCGTCGTGTCGTCGTCTTGTCTACCGTCTACGTAATTGTAGGTACTGTATGTACGTATAGTGTTATAGGTACCACGCCACTGATGTGTACATACTCGACACTCGTATTCGTATGTATGTAGATGTAGCTAGCTAGCTAGCTAGCTAAGCTAGCCAGCTGGCTACCTGCCTACCTGGTACCTGCTTACATACTTTACGCGCCATTCTGGTTTTTGATTTCAACTTGGAATTGAATGTGGTCGAGTCGAATTGAATTCAATCCGCTGCAAATGAATCCAAAGCGAGTCTCCTTCGCGCGTCGTGATACAGTTCCGGGGGCTACGGCTACGACGACGACTACGACTACGACTACGAGTACGAGTACGACGCTATACACGACCGACGGACAAGCCTGGCTACCTTGAGGTTCCTCTCCGTTCCTATCTAAGACTGCTATCAAACTTGAAACTAGTTTTTCTTGCCATCTCTGCTTCTCGCTCCTACACGTCGAGTTATACACGCTGCCGCCGCCGCCGCCGCCGCCGCCGCCGCTGCTCTCTTTTTTTTCTCTCCCTTCAAAAAACGTTAATGTTGATCGTAATATTTGTAAACTCGTATGCACATGTACATCTACATATACAAACATATCTGTCTGTGGATATCTACTGCTAGCGCTAGTAAGTAAGTAGGTAAGTAAGCTAGCAAGCATGCAAGTGGGTGAGTGTGCGTACGTGAGTGCGTGTAGACTGTAGAGTATGCCTAGCTTGTAGTACTGCACACATGCATATGTTGCTTGCATTTACTAACGTACGAGTAAGTATAGGTAAGTGAATACATACGTAATGTACATCCACATCCACATCCACAAACAGTACAGTACAAGCGAATCTATCTGCACAGTGCACAGTGAACACACTCGTGGACTGACTCGCCCGCGCGCGTTGCACGTATCTATTGGTGGCCACCCTACGCCGCGCCGCGCCGCGCCGCCTCTCTTACTAACTACATCACCTAATCGTAAGTCCTAACGTAAGGTACACATTCGTACTGAGCTTGAGCTTGGCAGTTGGTACTTGGTGGATAGGTAGGTAGGTAGGTAGGTAGGTATAGGACGCTTTTACATATAGTACGTTGCGTATGTACTGTACAAGTGTACATGCTCGTTCGCCTGCTTGCGCATTCGCAGTCGCACGCACTTACCCAAGTTTTTTTCAGTTTCCCCCTTTTTTTCTTGATACACGTATATGTATATTATGTTTGTATATAATACGTATTCCCGCTTCTCTCGCATATATGTAGAATAGGTAATATATTGCATGCTTTCCAATGATACGATACGATTTGGCAAAAACTGGTTTTCATTTTGGGCAATTAATAGCGATATTAGCTATGTACGCGTTGTGGTGTGGTGTGGTGCGGTGCGGTGCGGTGCGGTGCGGTGCGGTGCGGCCGTGTCTGGTTTCGGTTTGAAAGTTTTTCTTTCTCGTTTCAGTTGAGCGTTGTCGTCGTCTACGACGCGGCGCGGCGCACGGTGAGGTGCGGTGCGGCGCGGCACGGTGCAATTTACTCGCAGTAGTGGACTGGTAGTTACTTCGCTTCGATCAAGTCTGTCTCTGTACCACCTATATACAATACACTATACCTACATTACATATAAACACGTAGAGGTACGTGTATAAATTATCAGTCTCGTTCAATTCAAATACGTATCGAACAAATGCTGAAATGAATAAAAATAATAATAAATGAAACACAAACACTACAGGTGGGAGCCTGAGTACTCATGAGGCGCACATACAAAAAGTACTAGCGAGGTTCCAAGTATGTAGGTATTCATTCGTTGTTGTTGTTTTTTTGTTTTTCGTTTAGGTTTAATCATAAAATTGAGTTCACTTCAACACTTTTGTCAAGTAGCTTTCTTCGAGCTTTACATGGTTATGGTGAACAAGGTGCGCAGAATTGAATTTGAGCCAGAACCTCTCTAATGCTAAATAAGAATGGCGTGTAATGTGTATTTAACTAAATGTACGAGTATTTGTGGCGTGTGCGTAAAAAAAAAGTATTTTACGGAGCTCCGCAGGGCAATGTTTCGTTAGGTTGGATTTTTTGTCAAAAATAATTTCAAGCTACAAAAATAAGGAGGTTCTTGAAAATCAGCTGGCCATATTTTCAACCTCCCTAGTCAAATTGAAGATCTACCTATAAGGTATAGATAGTGGCGATTGCTGCTGGCCACTTAGTCAATCAGGCAAGGCTGGCAGCAGGGCCAGAAATTTGGAATTTCATCGTGTATTGCTCAAAAAAAAATTGTATACTGCGGTGTAAAAAATTCACGCGAAAGAACCAGTGGTGTAGCCAGACAATCATTCAAGGAGGGAAGGGTCTTTGCGGGAGAAAAAAATGTATGTAAAAATATTCATTATTTTGTTAAAGCGAGTAAAAATATTGTGCGGCAAAAATTTTTGTAAAAAATATAAGAAAAACATTTAAAAGCTGAAATTTCATCATTTCCCCCACTTTTCAGTCGTGAAAAGGAGTCCATACCGCCTTTAGCTACGCCTCTAAAAGTGTCTGAGGAGAGGGGACGTAGACAATCAGAAAGGAAAGAACAATTTTATTTTTTGAAACAAACGATAAAATAACCCGATGCAAACTACGAAATTTTTTTGAAAACAAAAATTGAATGAAGACTCCGCTTATCTACTTATCGCTGCTCGAAAAATATTTCATATTTTGTAAAAAAAGAAAAAAAAGTATTTTTTTCTTAATTACATATTTCATTCATGCTGAGCAATACGCGAATTGGGTTCACGCATTGCTCTAGCTTGCAGACAGTATGGTTCTTGCCACCACTGGCAGGCAGTTAGGCATAGGCATAGGCATAGGCATAGGCATAGGCAGGCAGGCGATACCAATTACAAACGATATAGCGGCGGCACTTGAAATTTTTATTACGCAATTCAGACGCAAAAGAGTACTTTGGCAGAGTCGAAGCTCAGAATCAACGTGATACTTGAAATGAGAAAAAATAAATCCGTTTTCGATATTTTGGGGCGGAGGCATCGTCGCCTTCGTCGTATCCTCAAGTGGGCCAAGTGGTCCGTCTTCAGCGTCGAGTCTTTGGATTCTCCAAAAGTCTCCGATGCGCTGGCTCCAAAGCGGATAACGTCTACTCGAGTACATAGGAGTACCTCGAGCTAAATCGCATGGCAATTGCTTCGCCAGTCAGAGATTTTATTGTAAGCGAACGGGGTTAAAGACAATATATGAAAAAAATATAATATGTATAGCACGCTGTAGTACTCTGCGAGGCGACTCGTCAATTGGGAAATCCGGCTGGGCATAAATCAACCACAAATTTGATAAAGCCCGTAACGCGTATAGTACATAAATAGCCTTATGTAACCAATTAACCATCGACGGTCAACAAACATTGAAAGAAAAAGTGATTTACATACTCCTACTAGGAAATGCCCCATGGATAGGCCATCATCACCCTCGACGCGCGTATGGGGTAGCTGATTGAACGTGCAAACCAGACAAGTATTGGAGAGAGGAGAAAACGGAAGCGCAAGATTTTGTACTGTTTGGGGGTATTTCGGAGTTCAAGTTTGACGTGATCTCGGTTTATGCGCCCAACTATATACCTACGTATTGTATTGCAAAATATTTACGTAACCGTAAGTACCTATATAAACTGCGATAAAAATGGAGATCAGGCTGAAAATTCGTCAGCGTCAGGGCGTTTCCCTATAGGTACGTCAGGAGCACGCGGTATAAGCCTGAGAAACCGCGATCACTGAAAATGATCTCGTGATCTTGTTTTGTACTACTCGTATGTATACGTAGCATATTTTTTGGATCTCGTTTTTTACTCGATAAGCATCTATGCATGTGCTGGCGCAGTATATGTGAACGTATCTACGTACCCACCCACCCACCTACCTACCTACCTACCTACCTGTACCCATGTACAGTACTTACTACGTAATACGTATAGCACTCGTACGTCGCTCTTGCTCTCGTGCCCGTGAATACCCGCTTGCCTAAGTATGTATATCGAGTATGTCTAATCAAGGTGAACTGGCGAGAGATTCGTCCATTCCATTCCTTTTTCAATGCGTTGCGTTGCGTTGCGTTACGAGTGCAATGCTACGCGTTATGCGAGATTTAACCATGCGGGAACGTAGTTCAGCGTCAGCGTTGCTGCCTGTGGGCCGCGTTACTTGACGTCACGTCACCTCACGTCACGTCACGTCACATAAAGTCGGTTTGTTTCTGAAACACGACGCACCGACGTTTACGCGTGATACTGGCACGGTGCGTACTGTAAGTGTAAGATACATTACAAGTGGATGCGAAGACGTACCTAACCCTTCTCCTCCTCTGCAGTACAACCTGACACCCTTTCTACTACACCATATTACGTATGTACTATTGTTAGTGTTGTATCTAATCTACAAATACATAAGTACTTAGGTATGGGTAGCATTTTAATCATCTGCACTAAGTACCACATACGAGTGTACCATAATTAAGTATCATACAAATGCGCGAGTGCATACGTAGAGTACCTAACAATCAGATAAAGAGACTATATCCATGTACTTTGTTACTATCGGTTGAATACGAATATACTTGTCCGACTGTCCGTACCCCAACGGGCCAACCCCAACGCCAACGCCAACCCCAAACCCAAACCCAAACCGAACCACAACCTGAACCCAAACCCAAACCCAAACTGATACCCGTCCCATACCCATCTAGACGTGCCGACGTAAATGTAAGTGTACCTACTGTGCAGGTGCAGGTATTAGGTAGTACCTATATATTGCGCAGGTACCTAACCTAACCTACGTACAATGTACGCACTACATAGTCGTAAAGTAAGTAAGTGCGTGTACGTTGTTGTGCAGCGGTGTAGAGCCCCGAATCCTGCAAATTCGCGTCCATCGTCCTCGTAAATAAGTACCTACATATTAGCTAGGTATTGATAATGATTATGCGGCGCGGCGGGGCGCGAATGCGAAAATGTTGAAATTTTGTTACCTACTAGTACTACAACGTGAAATTTAAAATGTGCAGGGCCACGCCAGAAAAAGATGTTACAAGAATTGTAATGGTTGGACCAAAATAGACGATAAAGACAAAGAAGTAAGAACTTTTTTTTTGTTTTGTTTTGTTTTGCTCTTTCTTGCTGCATTCTCGATACAATTAGGCCTACTTACAATTATTACTGTCTCGTGCTCGTATCTATTTAAGTATTACGGGAATGCGTATGTTATCGGTGTATGGTATTAGGATTGGCATTGGTAGGCCTAGTATTGTTATTGGTGTTGGTACATGGCGTATTCGCATTCGCATTCGCATTCGCATTCGCCTTTCTGGCGAACGGTAAACGACGAATGCGGCCATCGGGTCGGCACATTCGTCGTTTCTTATACATACATCATGTATATTATGAGACTACCAGTATGGCTTTATGTATGATATACGGTGTCTGTGCTGTCCAGTGAATTGTGCCACCCCCACTCCCCAGCCCTCGTTGTTATACATTTTTTGCAAATTGCGGCAACGCCGCTAAAACAATATACTTATGGTACTAGGTACGTCGCGTTGTACCTACATCGAGCATGCTACCAACTTTTGGAAAAAATGAAAATGTAAAGCAACGAGCGGTAAGGCCGCAGCGAAAGTACCTAATTGGACAGCCGTGTACACCGTGTGCGACTGTGACTTGACTTGACATGCCTACTGTGGCAGATGCTGGATGAAACGTGGATTAGTAACGTCCGTTTTACGCCAAAGCAAAAATACGAGAACGTACCTACCTAAACTTGTATTATGTAATTAGCATATTTTTACCGCATTATCCTGGTACCTCTACCTACTTAGTTGCCGTAAAATGGACGTAACGTTACCGATCTGATCTGCCGCTAATCGCTATCAGCAGATCGGTGAGTCGTTTCTCAGCAGGGACGCGGGCGTCACAATCAATCGAACCGGGAGGTACACGTGTACCTATAGATACCGCATCGTATATCGCTACAGCCATAGCCGTACTAGCTGAAGCCTCAAATGTAATCTACACCGCACAGCACCGCACCGCACCGCACCGCATCGCATCGCATCGCATCGCGCAGACCAGTACATATATGTATGTACTTATGTAGTATACTTACGTCTTATTCGACCGCCTAGGCTTGTTAATTTGTACTTGATTAAACTGGTACTGGCATTCGCAGTTCGCACTTAAATTTGGTAGATTGTTAATGACTCGAATATAAATTCAACGATTACCGACCTAGCACCTAACCTACCCTAATCTAATACATGCCTAATACCTATACATATAGGCGAACCTTTCCTGGACCAAGGCCGCGAATGAAGAGTTACCACTCGATATATAAAGAAAATGGGAAAGCGGTTCGAAATTCGAATGTGTCGTGTGTCCGCGTACGACTTTTTCTTCATTGAAGGTTAGAGGGCACACGCACACGCACACTTCACGTCACGTCATCATTCGCATGACGCGACGCGACGCGACGCGACGCTCTGCCGCAACTGTAATCTGTGTTCACAGGAAATGGGGGTGCCATGTTTGTCCTTTCCATTTCACCGTGTAAATTTTTTAACGCGTGTTTTTTCGCAACCTATTCGTTTCTCTTTGGTTTTCAGTTTTCAGTTGCAAATTCGAAATTATACTTAATTTTATTTCGGTTAGTATCATTGCGACACCCAGTCTGCCACCCCAACCCTCTACCGTTCGAACGAGTATTTCAAGAGTTATAAGCGAAGAACAACGAACGAGTCGCTTGAAAACGGGTAAGCGGAACACCGAAATCGAAATCGAAACCGAAAGCAATTTCGCTCGTTTTTCCTTTGTCCGTCGACCAACTCCTGCGTGTCGCATTTTGTAAACGGACGTAGAATGGTCGTCATCGATAAGACGAGACGATAATATACGCGCGCTGCTTGCTTGCTTGCTTGGTTTTTCATTCGTACGCGATCGAATTGATGGCGACGCGACGCGACGCGATACACACAGTGGCAGACAACAATAATTACCAATTATGCGGAGTATTAACCGGACAGAAGGCCGACAGACAGCCATGGGAATTAACAAATTGCAATTAAACTTTTATAATTGAGTTTGCAGCGTCGCGTCGCCGTCGCGTCGCCTCGCGTTTAAACCGCAACCGTCGCGTCGCGTCATTCGTTGGTGGGAATGAATCGAAGAATTCTATTAACGTTTCGTTCAACAACTACGACTACGACCACGACCACGACCATGACTACCACCTAACCTCGTACGTTTACGTAGGTACTTGACTTACGTAGGTACATGATATAGGTACATAAATGCGATTTAGGTGTTCCTTGTCTTTTTAGTTATTACGCCTCGACACTCGGGGGTGAACTGGTGAACCAGAGATTCACTTGACGAGGGTCCCGTCGTTTGCTTTGCCTTTGCGCGCGTTTGTGCGTATCGCGTTCAATTCTATTCGTATTCGACAAATTTCTTGACCATTTATGCCGCGCGCACTTGTACAAAAATAATGTAAAATGCATCTCGTAGTCAAGGAAGAAATTGATGTACATGTACGAGTTCTGTCGGTAAAGTCATAATGCGCGTTTGTGTACACGACGAATAAGTACTTAATCCTAAACTATCACCCGTCCCGTCCCGTCCCGTCCAATCCAGTTGCGTCGGTCGTACGTAGTTGAAGGTACAGTACGTAGACGTACTAGAATGAATTTCGACAAGTCGAACGAATCAGCTTAGGGATAATACATACCTAGGTTTCTTACGGTCGTCAAAGCTAGGCATATAAGTACGTAACGTACTTACTACTTATACGGTAGGTACGTGTATTGTGTATGTGTATAGCGGCTACATTACGCTATGGTACGTGTACAAATAGTGTGACAGCGCGTGCGCGTGCGCGTCGTCGATTTGCGAATTATTTTAACACACGTCATTTTGGTTGCGTTTTGTTGCAGATATTTTCTTCCAAGTCGGAATTGCAGCTACATTCGCAGCTGCACATGCGCGAAGTGAAGCCGTACAAGTGTTCGCAGTGCAGCAAAACGTTCGCCAACAGTTCGTACCTAAGTCAGCATACCAGAATACATTTAGGCATAAAGCCGTACCGTTGCGAGATCTGCCAACGCAAGTTCACCCAGTTGTCGCATCTGCAGCAGCACATTCGCACGCATACCGGCGACAAGCCGTACAAGTGCCGCCATCCGGGCTGCACGAAAGCCTTCTCGCAGCTCAGCAATCTGCAAAGTCATTCGCGATGCCATCAGACGGACAAGCCGTACAAGTGTAACTCGTGCTACAAGTGCTTTTCGGACGAGCCGTCGCTGCTCGAGCACATACCCAAGCACAAAGAGTCCAAGCACCTCAAGACGCACATCTGCCAGTACTGCGGCAAGTCGTACACGCAGGAGACCTACCTGACCAAGCACATGCAGAAGCACGCCGAACGGCTGGAGAAGAGGCCACCCATCGCGCTCGGCATGCTGCGAGGAAGCGGCGTCGGCGGTGGCGGTGGCGGCGGCGGCGGCGGCCCCGGTTCCATGGACGGCGCGCCTTACTGGGCGGCCAAAATGTCGCCCGACTCGGCCGCCAACCACCTGGCCGAAGTGCTCAACCAACACGAAGCGGTCGCCTGCCTGCAACAAGGAGGCGGCGGCGGCGGCGGCGGCGGTGGCAACGGTAACGCCAACGACGTTTTGTCGTCCGAGCACGCGGCAGTGGCGCTGCATCGCGAAATGAACGGCGCGGCGGCTGCGGCAGCCGCCGACGACTACGTACTACGTTTGTCGCAACACGCGCACGCCGCAGCGGCGGCGGCGGCAGCCGCTTCGGCGTCGACGCCGTCTTCGTCGACGCCGTCCGCGTCGTCGCCGCTGCATCCGCACGAGCCCATCATCACGGTTTCGACGGCCGGTGCCATCAAAACGCCGCCTAGCTCGGCGTCCGCCTTTACGCCGATCCAGTCGATGGGCATCGGCGCCCATCACCATCACAACCACCATCTGAACCACCATCACCAGCATCACCACATCGCCGACCGCGCCTACCTACCGTATCCGTTTAGCGGCGGAAAAATGGCGCCGTCGGCCGGCGGCCACCTTTCCGGCCTCGTTAACATGCCCAACACGATGGATATGTCTGCCAAGAACGCCGCCAACTCGTCTCCCTTCCACAATCAGCTGATTTCGCTGCAGCAGATACGTAATTACCAGGCGCCCCTCGTCCCGGAGCACTTTATGCAGGGCATCAAAGACAAAAAGGACTCGATCCTATAGAATAGCCAAGACGAGTACGAGTACGTTCGCGCGTACGCGCGTCATCGCATTTACCCGTACGTACGTGGTACCTACGAGTAGCCGCACCGCCGCGCCGCCGCTATTTACCACACCAAGTCTAGTGCTGTACTTGTATTGTGAATTCGTACCTACCTACCTACCTACCTACCTTCCTGCGACTGAATATATCGCTCGTTACCACTATTGCATCGCATCACATCGGTTCGCACGTAGCTACTCTCGTATATTCGTCGTTGCGTTGGCGATTTTCAGTTCTTTTCTACTTTATGCGAAGCAATAGACAGCGCGTATCGGCGTATGTAATAATTGTAAACGTATTTTACCTGCCTACTCGTACTCTTGTAGGTACTTACTCGGTTAGTTAGGCGTTCTTCAACATGTTTTTGATACCTAGGTACACCTATGTATTTACGTATATTTGTATTTGTATCTATTTGTATTTTTCGCTCGTAAGTAGACCAGTTTGGTTCATCATCGCGATTCGTAAATACGTAAACGAAACGTACCTTACCAATGCAATGGGCTCGGGCTCGGGCTCTCGGGTGCGCCGTTAGTAACATGCTTACGAGTACGTTTATTATGTAGGTACGACAGACGACACAGCGTCTAAGGCCGTCGCCGCACGCATCACTTTTGAAATGATATTTGTCCCAATTTCGAAACTTGTACAGTACTCACCCGTTCAGCTTCAGCTTTCAATTCAACGGCTGCGATAGAGGTGATTACTGCGAACGACGCGACGCGACGCGACGCGACGCCGACGTGACGTCATTGAACAAGTTTGCAAGTGTAGCTGGCTTGTTGGTGATTAACGTCTGTGATTTTCACCAATGCTTGAGGTCGCGTCGCGTCGCGTCGCGTCGGCCGTTAGCGCAGAATATTTTGGTATCTTTGCGAAACACTGTACGTCTGAATTTGCCCTTTTCACGACGAGCAAAGGATGGAAAGCGGCGCGGCGCGGCGCGGCGCGGCGCGGCGCGGCGCGGCGTTACTCGGCACCGTAGGTAATACTAAACTAAATTGATAACGAAGACGGCAGGAGCGAAGGCTAGGCGGCTGCTTAGGGGTGAAATTAATGTACTCGTATACCTACCTGGCGAGTTGCTCTACCTACCTCTGTATTATAGTATCTCTTTACGCACTAGCTTCAGGTAATTGGTAAATGCAACATCGAGTCTCAACCTACTCGATGAAGATGATTCTGGTTGTGCTTTTTCCGGCAATTCTTTTTCGTATCTCGTCCAAGTTGCGTTTGTAAATACTTTTATACCTACTTACTAAGTAACGTGCCGCGTGCGGTCGGTCACTCTAGGCTGGTGACTTTCTTTATTCGAGACCGCCGATGTTTCCCTCTTCTCTTCTCTTCTCTTCCTCTCTTCTCGACTTGACACGACGCAATCGCGTCAAGTCGAGAAGAGATGTTTCGTCGTAGGTTTGTGGTTTTTTAAATTTCCAATGTTTCTTCTTCATTTCTTTTTTCTACGTATTTGGGTTTAAGCGACTATTTACTCGGAGTTATACACGTACGAGTACTTGTAGGAGGTATCTAGATCTACGTACTCGACATTTTTTAGCATTAGCCTTTGGCTCGCAAGCGTATTTGCTTACTCGTTCGATTCAAATTCCATCGTTTGTTTTCTCTTCCTCTTTGCACTAGCTTTCGCTGTGCTCACCCCATCCCGACCAGCCCTTCATTCTCGAAGGTGCAGCCTAGGCTGCAGTCTATTTATCTCAACGAGCGTTTTTTCGCGTATACCATGTACGACTGTACGTGTACGTGTACGTGTACGTGTACAACAATTATACGCGCGTACTTGTTAATTATAAGTTTTTTTTTTTTTCGTTTTATTTATTTATTTACTTACGTACGTACTTACTTACTTACTTACTTACTTACCTACTTATTTGTTTTTTGTTTTGTTTTGTCTTGTTAAGTTCTGTTTTGTTTTTCCTATATTTTTCATTTTTTCATTAGTTCGCTCTTACGACGCGACGCAACGTGACGTGTCGTGACATGACATCGTGATTAGTGCTCGAGTCGCGTATACCTAGACCGTAGACCTAGTACGTACTCGTACGTGTCTAAGCCATTGTGGGTTTCGCAACTTGATAGGGTTATTTGGATTTGGAGCAAGTTGGATCAGCTATTAAAAGTCTACGAGTACGCTAAGCCGCAGCCGCAGCCGCAACGCGCTTCGTTAACGAATTACCTACCAACTAGTTGATTACTTTACCACATGCACCTCTGCCCCTTCCCGTACGCTCGGCTGTTTCTAATACATTGTAACGTTGCTACGAGTGCGACTGTAAACGATGCACGCTACGCTACGCTACTCGTACTTACGTTAGTGTTGGCATACAGGCGAGTGCAGGTACCTACCTACCTACCTACCTACCTACCTACCTACATGTACGAACGACTATCGTGTAGCCTAACTAATAAAATCGGATCTACCCATTTTAGGTAGGCATAGGCACTAAGCAGGCAGGTATTTGTTCATCCTTTGTCTCTCCGTTTAAACTGCATAGAATGGTAGTTTCTTCTTTTCGTAACGAAATCCAGCGTAGTGAATTTTGAAAATTTCCATTTTTGATCGTCACCTCGTGTAGGATCCGACAATAACGTACGTTCAGCCCTGCTTACCAAACTTCCTCCCCACCTACCTACCTACCTACTTATTTACCCACTCACTCGCTTGCTGCGTACAATTTGGGCGCTCAATACGAAAATGTTTACCGGCAGAATAAATAAGTAGGCACCAACAAAATACAAAATGAGAAAAAACTTATCGAGTTTGCGTCGCGTTGTCGTGACGGTGATTGCATTTTTTCAACCAGTTTGCCGAAGCCCGTTTCTCCTGTTATTATCGAGATAGTTTTTTTTTTTTTTTTTTTTTCATTCATTTTAAAAAAATTAAAATTCCTGCCGCCGCGCCGCGCCGTGTGCAGATACTCGTATATCGACTGCTTAGATGCAGGACCTCGTAACCCATAAAAATGAAATGTTACAGGAGCAAAAGTCTAAGGAATGAAACGTTATTAAAAATTATTTATTCGCATTTTTTTTAGGGCATGTTATCATCGTATTACTCGCAGTTATGTAGTGGGGCTGTGGCTTGCGTGGTTATTCCAAACAGTTGTCTAATACTGGGATACCGATACGTCAGATACGTGTTACGTGTTGTTGCCTAAATGGCAATATCTCAAATGAAAAATGGTTTCGACTCAGAAAATGTTGCACAGCACAACTGCAAAAGAACGCATTTTTGAAAAATTGTGGGTTACGAGGTCCTGCACTCGTATCTAAGCAGTCGATGTCGATATCATATTTGTCATTTTTTCTCGGTTCATTCGGCCGCGGCGCGGCAGGCTGGTGTTAATACCTTTTTATCTTTTGTACTCGGTGCGTTGTTACGAGTACCTACTTTTTTTGCCACCGAGGCGAAAATGCTCGTCAGTTCGGAATTAGGTAGGTTAGGTACTCGCCGAAGTGCGCGCTATACGATTCTCGGTACAGTTTTCTTTTGCCGGCCATCCAATTCTTTTATTTTTCGTTCGTCATGCGAATGCCCTAGTAGCAACGTCGCGTCGCGTCGCGTCGTGTCCAAAGTTTCTCGTTCGTGTACAGTATCTGTAATAGCTCTATGCGAATACCTATTTCTGTTGCAGGGGGCCAACTAGGTTACAAAGGTGCCTACTTTGTTGGTTTGGTTCGTAGGTCGGTACTCGGTAGGTACGAAATGAAAATTTGTCTACGTTTATGCGCGAATTTATGGTCGCCCTCCGGTTCGTTTTCGTTGTCGTCCTTTTCTCTACGAACCTACTCGTACGTGCATTGGTAGGTAAGGTAGCTGGCTACTCCCTATACTCGACCGTCGCCCGTCCCACTCGGTCAGTCCTGTCCGCATGTTCTCATTTGTTGGCCTTATTTGGTTTTCGTTTTTCCCCCCTCCCCCCCCCTCCCCCTTTTTTTTGCGGCCCGGCCTGTTTATTTGTTTTTGAATTGGATTATTATTGATCTCATAAATCAGGTTGATCTCTTAATAAACGATGACGACTTTTGGAATTTTATTAATATGTATTATTGTAATTATCTATGTCTTTTGTTACGACTACTTACCTGTACGATTATAATTACCTGTACTTACGTAATAATTATTTATATGTACCTATTATTACGATTACAATTAGGTAATACCTATACCTTCCTATTTTTGCGTGTGTGTTTGCGTGTTTTCCAATTTTTATTCTCGTTTTTGTTTTTGTTTTTGTTTTTTTTTCCCCCTTCCTTTATTGTACTTCAGTCGTCATTTCTTTCTACTCTTTATTGGTGGTAAAATGGCGACGCTTATTGTAGATACCTTCCCGTCTACCTATAGATTGGTAGGTAGTATATCTTTTGAATACTTATTCGTTGGACGGTTGTATCCGAGTACGATGGAATTGTTTACTGTGCGAGTGGCGAAGCTCGATTATGAGTATACCCAAACCAAGAAAAATGACGAATCCAGCGAGGTGAGACAAAAAAGAGAGAGAAAAAGACAACGAACGAATGAAAAAAAGGTACAGCGCAGCGTAGTTAGACGTACCTAGACCTACTACCTATAGTCCTATACGTCGTGTTTAGATATAACATCTGCGGTACCCAAGAGTGAACGAAATTGAAAAATATTCAATGAAAATAAAATTGTTAGGTACCTAACCTTACCTAACTAGTAACTAGCTAACTACCTACACCTAGCCGCGTACCCGAGTGTGCGACAATAAAATGAATCACGAGTAGAAAGAACGAAAAGAGGGAAAAAGTAGGTACTCGTACAATCGAACGTTGAACGCGATGAAATTTCGAGCGCCGCGTCGCATTTAATTAATACCTACCTACCTACCTACCTACCTACCTACCTAATGTATCTATATACGTGTACTATTTTATTGTAGCTATACTATACATATGTATTTCATTTTAAGCGTCGAGTATTATTACGTATTTATTCATTATTTACAATACGTACGTAAGTATTATGATTAATTATTATTATTATTGTTATTATTATTCAAATTAGGTATTATTATTATTCTTATTACCTATTATTATTCAAATTATTATTATTTCAATTATTATTACCTATTACGGTATATACTTGCCTAAGTGTATACCTAATGTATTTTTTGTTGATCGAATTTGATTTTGTATTAAATTTTTTATCGTATAAGTAATTGTTGTAATTTTTAGTTCGAATTGATTTAATTTTGGAAAATGAAAAATTCCTATCATTTCTTTTTTGAAAAATATAAATTGTGTATTATGTGTTATGCACTGGCTTTTTATTCTACTCTACATACTGTACCTACTATAGAGGCTTACCTATTATTTACCTATACCCACTGATTTTTCTCCATTTAGACGCCGGAATCGCTACGCGCTACGCGCTACATACTCGTACTCATACTCGTATTTGGACGTATCTACGTACGTATTTGTACTTTAGAAACGTACGCTACGCTACGCTGCGCTGTAATAGCGTTTTCGTATTTTCAAAATACACTTAGTAGGCCAGATAAGATATATCGCGTATATTACCCACATGCACTATAGGTAATTATATGTAGGTACCTATATATATTTTTTTACTTTGCGAATTTCTCTCAGCGAGTAGAAAAAATGTATCGCCGAGTCTGAGTAGCAGCATGAATATTTTTTACTCCGTCTCTTGTAATGTACCTCTACCTACACTACACTACACTACACTACACTAGAGTACTTAAGAGCAATCCGGGGGCGTCTTGTATAGTCGACATGACGCGACGCGACGCGACGCGACGCACTGCATAAGTACCTATTACCTACTCGTATACCTTACCATTTACCTATAGGTACCTATACCTACGTATCACG
Organism: Trionymus perrisii; assembly: GCA_900050545.1. Classification (NCBI taxonomy): domain Eukaryota; kingdom Metazoa; phylum Arthropoda; class Insecta; order Hemiptera; family Pseudococcidae; genus Trionymus; species Trionymus perrisii. Next base: position 2,260 of record FIZV01057989.1, on the reverse strand, counting down.
AGTACGATAGGTACTTAGAAAGAGCGCAATGCTAGGTAGTAGGCAGAGGCACCTCCGCAACTTATCATATTACATTACTTCTTTGTAGGTACTTGTACTTACCTATACCTATCTAGATCTACCTCCCTAAATAGTCTCCTATCGATATTACATAATTATTATACATTGTACTGTATTTGTATGTAGCAATAATATGTACGAGTGCGGGTATAGGTTTGTATGCGCGCGCGCCCGGCGAATATACCTAAATATGTAGTACGTAGTACGAAGTACGTAGTACGTAGTACGTAGTAGGTACCTAGAGTAGGTACGTACGAGTATGTTGTATGTACTTGAAAGAAAAAGAAGGAAAAATGATACGAGTTAAAACCAAATTTAATTGGCGGTAATTAGCATTCGGTGGTATCTTTGTAAAACACCCAGTTATTAGCTGGATGTTCCTTGTTTTGGCAAGGTTAGAATCTTACAACATGTTATTTCTAAAACAAGGCTAAAATAGTGTACGAGTAGGTTTTGCGCGTATAATCAAAATGTAGGCTGAACAAACTGGTTTAGATTTGGATACAAAAATCACCTGTTTAGAAGTTTGGCTACATAGGTAGGTCTATAGGTACCTCTACCTACTAGGTACTGGTAGATAGATATACATAAAATAGATTGGTAAGTACGAAACGAATACTTTTTCTTTCTTTCTCTCTTTCTCGCTCGCTCGCTCTCTCTTTCAGCATGAGCATAGTGCATTGCGTACGTAGCTACGTACGTACGTACGTAGACACGTGGGTATGACGCGACGCGACGCGACGCGACGCGACGTATCGTGTATTCGTGTAGCGTGTACATTCGTCGAGTCTTTACGAGATACCTACGAGTACCTACTGTCACTGTCTCTACGCTGCGCTGCGCTGTGTAGTGTGTAGGTGTACTCGAATCTCGTCGCTATTATACGCTACGAGCGTAGTTCAAGTTGAGTCAACGTCAACAGAACCGCAACTAGCTCGAGCGCCTACAGACTCCGCTTACGCGCTCAACTCGGCATATACCTCTTTACTTATGCGGTGGTCAATACGTGAGATTGCGTGGTGCAAGTTTGAAAGTTGACAACACTGGCCGTCGCCGTCGCCGTCGCCGTCGCCGTCGCCGTGACCCATGAGCGTGAATGCTCCTCAATACTTTGCTACGTCTACCGTGATCCACGAAAATTGAGCCGACGACAAATTATGTACTGTAGGTAATACGCGATACGTAGGTATCTAGTATCTACGTTTGTCGTTTACTTATTCTTGCGAGTAAGTAGCGCAATACTGCATTCGGTGTCTACTCTACTTATAGGCACGTGTGTAAGGGTATATGGTATGTATGTATGTAATGTATGTATGTATGTAGGTATGTAGGTAGGTAGGTAGGTAGGTAGGTATAGGTAGGTAAGTCCAAGTGCAAGTGATTGTACTACGCGTACGTAACTACCCATAATGTAATAATATTGTAATTAATACGAGTAATAAAAGGCGATAAATAATAATTATTAGATGCGGAGCGGAGCGACTAATTCTGAATTTTAATTATTTCTACAACCAAACTGGTTTATCACCGCGTACGGCGCATACCACTAAGTAGGTATATTCGTGCAACGAATTACAAGCACCATATCACCCACCGCACCGAAAGTAACCACTTTTTCCCTTCTTTTTCTTCTTTTTTTTCCGTCTCGTCTCGTCTCGTCTCGTCTAATTTCGTTTTCCTTTTTCAACATGTTAATTACTTAAGGAGCTCCCATTTACCATCGTATTTTTTATACATTCTTGTTTGTTTATGAACACGTTTTTAAATTATTCGGTTAACCTTGAAATTTTAAGCTCTATCCTATTTCGCGAGTTATGTAATCGAATTTTTTTTTTTTTTATAAATAAATCGGCAAACGATTCAAATTATTGTTTATGTTTAGGTACTAACTTGCGAGCGCCTAATACCTACTAGGTGAGGTAGGTGCCTGTCTAATATATGCAGTAAGCAGTAGGTAGGTTGCAGGTATCTACCATCTACCTGTACCTAGCTACCTAGTACCTACTATGTATACTTTTGGATACATATACAGTATCCAATACCTACCTACCATTTTCACTTGTTGGCTGCCTAGCCTGCCTCAGCTACGTGCAGTACCTCTACCTACTACCTAATTGCATTTGCGTGATAAGTAGTAGTAGTAATAATAATAATAATAATAATAATAATTTATTTTTCAAATACAAAAATTTCTCATTCA
>FIZV01057930.1:0-15388 GCA_900050545.1 Trionymus perrisii | reverse complement strand
GAGGTTTTCTGTAACTCGGAAAATACCATGAAAATTTTGAAAATTTCAACAAACCCTTGTAATATTCATCAAAATAGAAGATTTCTAAACAACAAAAAGTTCGATAAACGACAAAAAGCGGGTTTAAATCAAGTCGATGTAAATGTCGACGATCGACCATTGCTACACGGAAAGTTTTAGTTCTTAAGGAGATTTTTTTTCCAAAAAATTCCAAATGTTTGTCTCAATTTTTTCAAAAAAATTCCTCAATCTTTTAGAGGAAAAATTTCTTGATTTTTCAGAGAACAAATTTTCAAAAAAATTCTTTGGCTGAAAAAATTTTTAATAGTTGAAACGCAACTCGCGATAAGTCACAGAGCATCTCGTACATCATTATAACGAAAATGTCGCCAATTTTTCATTAAAAAATTGTCATTTTTCCAACAATGAAGATTTACAAATTTATCAAAATGATGAAATTTCCAAATTCATAACGAAGCGTTTGTCAAAAAATTTCATATAAAAATGGGAGAATTGTCACAAGCGTATTTGTTTTTATTACGATCAAAAGTATTTGGTTACATACAGTGTTGCCAAACGGTAAGGTTCATTTTTCCGTATCCTGTACCTCCGCACCGACCACCGAAAAGTAACGTAACGTAACCTTTACACACGTACTAGATTTGCTCATTGTTAGAGGGCAGTGTACCTACGCTGTTTCCGCCAGCGTCACCTTCGACTGCTGCAGCCCCTAAGCGATGACTGACGACCATATTTAGTGGTCGCGTTTACTACGTACGGGCCTGTAGGGCGCGGCGCGATTACCGCAGCCAGGTACGCGTAGTCCTAATTAAATAAATAGAGAAAACGCGAACATCCAATTTGGAAAACATCAACCACATATATTTGTACTATCCACACGTATGAACTTTTATAAAAGTACGCGATTCACTGTAAGGTGCCTCTACGTCTACGAGCACGTATACGTATAATTTGTATATTTATGTGCACACACGTACCCTATATTCGAAATGGTTCATTCTGCCCACCCGTAAGCTCTCGTCAGTGCCACCTCTGCTACTATGAATATCGTTTCGACGACACGTGAAAATTAATTATCGGTCTGAAACGAGATTTCCTACACAACGTCATCCGATTACAAAAAAATAAATAACGAAAAACACACGAGCCCGAAAGCTCACATTCCTAATTTGTGACCAACCACTCTTTTTGCTCCAAAAATGATTTCAATGCAACTTGCAAGACGTGAGATGGAAAAAATCGCATTCAGGCAGCTAATTAAAATTTCATCATTTTCGTCTAATCGCGCCGATGATATTTTTCAGTTTAAATACCAGTTACCTCCGAGTTATGCTGTTCAAGGACGTCAAAAAAAATCCCCTGGGTGATCATATGAGTAAACATGTTTTTGGTAACGACGTTAATAAACATTAAATGAAACGATACATATTTGTTGCATTTCTCGCAGTCCAGATTTCTTACTAAAAACGTTAGATTCAAATTTCGAATTTCTTCCAGTTCAATAACTCGCCGACAAAATTCTAAAGTATTCATCTTCTGAAATTCAGATAAACAAGCTCGTCATATCTTTCTACTGATATGTAGTTAGGTGGAGGTACTCGTACAGTTGAATCATCAGCGGAATGAAATCATCTCATCTTGGACGAGAATTCCATCCCATCAAATCGTAAATATGGCGACTAAGTTGATACGCGGTTGCCCGATCGTTTCGATAATTTAATTGATTGTACGTAAATATGTGGCTATCATGTCATTGTTTATGTACCTAGTTTTCAATAACAGAAATAAATCTAGTCGTTCATTAATGTTGATTGAAAAACATACATACGTTTGTCTCATTTTGTCATCTCTACAGTAAATTATTTACAAAATTTTATCGTCATATTTATTCCGATGAAGAATTTAGCCTCATCGCTGAGCCTCATAAATTACCAAGTATTTAAACAAAAAAGAGAGAGAGGAAAAATTGCCAAACGTCAATAAAGAGAATTACGAGTAATAAAATTTGAGATATTAGAGATACTTCGAAGTATTTCGAAAAAAATGTCTGCGATTTTTAATTGATTTATTATTTTATGAAAAAATTGAAAATGAAAAACGTTAGAACTTTGACCATTTTTCTATTTTATTTTTCCTTACAAAACTATTGAATTGAATCAATTGAAAATCTCATACGACAATTTTTTCTAAATACTTCGAAGTATCTATACACTATTTCAAATTTCATTCATTTTCATCCAATAGATATCTAAATCGAAACGATCAAAGATTTACATTGCTCTTATGGAAGCTGAGCTGAGGCAGGTCATGTTAAAAAGTAAACGGAATCGGTGCCTAAAATGAGGAATTCACCAATTTCGCTAAAATAATACAGACTGATCTAAAACATTAGATATTTCATAATTTTTTTTAAAACCAAAAAAATGCATGGAAAATTTTTTCAATTTTTTTGGAAAAAAAAAATCTAATGCTTTCCCAAGTTGGAAAATCTCGATTTTTCGGAGCAAGAAAATATTTTGTAAGTACATATAAAATATAATTAACTATGGAGATTGGAGAGAAACCTACCAATCTTGAAAAAAAAAACCTAAAACTTTTGAGGGAAAATTGAAATCTTTTTTTTTGTTTTCCAAAACATCTATTAATGTTTTTCGCAGAATGACATTATCAAAATTCAATATGATTTATTATTTTATTTTTTTTTGAGAACTGCATGCATTTTTTTTTCAAAAATCAAAACCTCAAATTTTTTGCGAAAAAAAGTAAAATGAATCTACTTTCTCAATTTTTTGAAAAACTTTACATATAAAAAAAAAAATTGCGTAGGTAATATAAAATAGTCTTAAAAATGTCCGCTTGTGCACTGTATGTAATCAACCAAATATTTAACAAACGACCACCTCCCCCCTTGAAAAGAGATTTTTTGCGATAACATGAAGATTATTTTTACTTTAAAAAAGTGACTAAGTAAAAAATTTTTCTTCATCAAAAAATTTAGATTTTTTTTTTCTGAAAAAACAAGAAAACAAACACTCAAAAAAAAATGCAAATTTTTTTCTCATCAAACAGTTGAGGAATTTTTCTGCAAAAATTTAAAAATAATTTTACCTCATAAAATTGACTTTTTTTTCAAAAATCTAGCAATGATTATTTTACTAAAAATTACTTATACAGAATTCGTTTCTTTGAAAAATGTTGAACAATTTTACCCCCCCCCCTCACCAAAAAAACAACAACACAAATTTAACAGTTTTTTGTCCCAAAAAATTGGTTAATTTTTTGCGAAAACTTGAAACCATTCTTTGCCTCAAATAAGTTTGGAGATGTTTTTCTTTGTAAAAGTTTGAACAATAATTTTGTTCCCAAAATGTTGGGACATTTTTTTTTTCTTTGAAAAAATTGAGCGACTTGTTCTCTGAAGTTCAAAACAAAAAAAATCACTCCAAAAACAAAAATTTATTTTACTCTTAAAATGTTGAAAGATTTTGGGTCTACATAAAATGAACAATTTTTAAAAATCAAAATTTACACACTTTTTCACCAATTAAAAAGAAAAAAATTCCTTTAAAAATCCGATATACATATATTTTTATTGCAAAAAATTGGACTTCTTCAAAGATTGAAAAAAATATTTTTTTCTTCTAGAAAATCATTTCTTCATGAAACAGGGATTTTAATAGTTGATTCTAGTGTGTATTGTGTATTTAGCTGAAGCGCTTGAGCTACTGTTAAGTTGCCGGCCATGGTCTTGAGATTCGTAAGCGTTAAATGTTGCATGGATAACTTACGATCAAGTTTCAGATTATCTAAACCCTCGAATTGAACGATTCGATTGGCCTTGATTGGCTCGTGGAGTAAATTATCGACCTATACGGTTACTTAAGCCCCTTTAAATATATTCGATGGAATTCGAATCGTACACCAGAACTAGGAATTAATCGTATAATGTGTCCGGGTGACGGAAGTAGCAATTGATTTAGTATGTTTTTATTGTACTTACGAAGCGTATAAAATTCGAACAATTTTGATTTTATTCTTTCAGAAACTTGTATCGTTGAATTTAATACTAACGTGGTTAATGTAGAGTCATTTGAAAGTGACGTTCATTCGGTACCAAGTCTATCATCAATTGTCGAAAAAGTAATCGAGAATGAAGCTTCAGCCGAACAAGAAACCCCCAACGATGTCGATGCCAGTTTTGAAAATATCGTTGATCAAGATGCTATTGTCCAATTGGTTCCAAGTTCATCGGTTAACAAGGACGAAGCAATGGCCGCACAAGAAAATCCTTGCGACGTCGAAACGAGTTCAAATGAATCAAACGATTCACACTCTGAAAATATTGTCGACCAGAATGATACTTACGAAGTTATTTCATCGAGTAAAAATGAATTCGACGATTTGGCTGTAGATGATCAAACCGTCGATGGAAAAATTTTTACCGTTGAGAGCTCTGGTGAAATTATCCAAGCTGTGAAAGTTCCGGAGCTTGAAAGTATCAATATCGATATGGATCCTGAAGATCGTGAAAAAATTATTTCTGTAGAGGTCAACAAACTTCATGCTGCTGAGCCTTCACTGTCTAAATTGGCCGCATCTGAAATCATCGAATCTGACCCAGAAGAGGCATTTGTCGAAGCTGAAACACTGCAAACGGAATTGAATATACCTGTTGATGGTGAATTGGACGAAACCGTTGAGGAAAAAACTACTGCCAAAGACGATGATAACACCACCGAAGTCAAAACTTCGCTATCCGAATCTCCCGTATCGAAAATCGACGACGAAGCCATACCTGAAAAGACATTTGTCGAAGCTCAAACCTTACAACCAGAATCGAATCAATCCAATGATGATGACGTGGAGGAAACCATCGAGGAAGAAATCACCGCCAAAGCCGAAGGCGATTTCACCAATGACGTCAAAACTTCGCCATCTGAATCTATTTTATCGAAAATCGACCTTGAGGCTGTACCTGTAGAAACATTCGTCGAAGCTGAAACCCGACAAACCGAATCGTATGAATCCGATGATGGTGACGTAGAGGAAACCATCGAGGCAGAAATATTTACCGAAGCCGAAGTTGCCAATGACGTCAAAACTTTGCCATCCGAATCTACCGTATCTAAAGCAGTTCCTGAAGAGACATTTGTCGAAGCTGTAACCCTACAACCCGAATCGTATCAATCCGATGATGGTGACTTAGAGGAAACCATCGACGCAGAAATCGCCACCGAAGCCGAAGGCGTTGTCACCAATGACGACAATACGTCAAACGAATTTACCGTATCGAAAACCGAAGTCGGAACTCTGCCGGAAAAATCGTCAGAAGAAGCGGTCATTTCTAAACTTGAAGCTACCTCTGAATGCAAAATTATATTATCCAAATCTTCGGATGCGGAAATCAACGAAGACGCTTATGAGGAAACATCAACGACTAATATCGCTCTCCTGCAAGAAACATCTACGACCGAATCAACCAGTCCAACAGACGATGTGGCAGTAGAAAAAGAAATTAGTCCCAGTGATGATTTTGATGGTATTATTACTTCCAAAACCGAAAGCTCGTGCGAGAATATTAAACTAGGAGAACTAAACGAATCCATAGTTATCTCAAACGATGATGTTGCTCGTGAAATGCAATCTACATCCGAACCTAGCGAGCCTGCTAAATACCAAGATACTCCCGTCGACGAAGGTTGTTCCGATGAAAGCTCCAGCACGATCGTACCTTCCGAAATCGAATCCACGTCGAATTCCCCCGAGGTTGTCGGTGAATCTATTGAAATCGACGATTTGAAAAAAGCAACGCCGAAAATTATCAATTCGAATGTTGCATGCGATGATGCCTGCACGGTTGTGCCTCTCGAAACAAACGAACTAGTGGAATCATCGAATACTACGTCAAAGATCACCGAGAATGTCACCGAACCTATTGAACCCTTCGATTTGAAAAAAAAATCGAAAATTGCCGAATCGACAGCTGAATCCAAATATTTTAGCGCGATTGTATCTACTAAAATCGAAGTAATAGTCGAATATTCGCTTATTATTTCACGTCTCTTAACAACGCAGCTCTCATTTAATCAAATTCGTTTCGTTACAAGGCTTGCAACTTGGAATAAGCCTGGGTGCTCGAGCTACCTACGCCTAAAATTTCAAAAGTTAAATTAACTACATCTTAGAAAACTCACAATTTACGCTTTAGTTTTTTTTTTTTTGGGGGGGGGGGGGGAGATTTTCCCAGTCCAATAGGTGGGGTATATTTATTTAATGTACTTCGATTTCCTTTTCTCATCTAAAGTGAAAATAGGTATAATAATTGAATTTGAAATAATTTCACTTTTTTTAAATTTTGATTGTGATCGATGACCCTCTTGCACCTTCGGAAAACCACCTTAATATTAATCGAAATTCGTAACAATGTAATTGCCATACGGCAAATCTGGCTGGAAAATCTATCCAAAGTGCGAGCACCCCAGTACCTATAAGAATAAAATTCGCGAAACAAACGACACAAAACGTTTCCATCATTCATCATCGCTCTCCGTAGAATTACGCTAAAGAAAAAAAGAAAATAATAAAATGAAATACCTATAGCGCTCGACAATTGGAAAAAGTGAAGGATTATAAGAAGAGAAGAAAAAAAACAGCAACAAAGATTGAAAAGTGCGGTGTACAAAAAATAGTATATGGAGGGCAGTACAAAAAAAAGAGAAAAAAATAAGAAAAATGTTTTAAGCATGTTACCCGTAACAGATGTCAATAATATCCGCTTGCGTGTGATAACAGCCTATGCATATTTAGTTACGTAAAGCGAAGATTTCCGACGCAATGGGAATGACGAGAACGGCGAGTAGCCTAGGAAAATAGGTAAATAACGGGTTACCGTGGTTATATGTATCATTTTGTCGACGTGTCTCGTTGATAGTTTTCAATTGGAAAAAGTATGTGAATATTACTATTTTGCTCTGATACCAAAACGAGCACAAAAAGAGCGTATTAACAAACAATGGTTGGTACTTTTTTCCACATTTTATTCCGCGCGAAAAAATATCGCAAACGTGATTTTATTCAACGCCCTTGTTAACCTTGAATGTACGCGAAAGAAATAAATTTCATATTCAATTTTTGCTCCGGCAATTTTTCCGCAATAAATTTCTCTATATTTTCATCTTCGCGACTTAGTTCTGCTTATAAGAGAGCGCGTCGATCATGCACACGTACCAGCAGAAAAAATTCTGCTCGAAAAACTTCTTCGCTCCTTAATCGACTTCATCGCTCATAAAAACGTCTTCTTATACACTCTTTCGTTAGAACTTTAGCCTATAAACATTCTTTTTCAAACGCAAATATAACAAATCATTTACAAACTCATGGTACATACGAACACCAAAAAATAAATCCGATTCTTTAATACCTCCCAAGTACCATAACCCTTCTTCTTTTTTTCTCCTTTCCTATTTACAGCCCTGTTCGTTATCAACATTTTTATGTGAAAATTGTTCAACAGACGCTTTGCTCAAAACTTTACCCGATCTTTTGTAAAAGGATTAAATTATTTTTACGACTTGTACGTAAGTACAACTCATGGCTCAAAGTTTGCCGATTGGCCAAATTCATTCGATTGCCGAATCGACAGTTAATCCAGATGCAGTAGGTGGCATTTTCGTCTTTCGCTAAAATGACTCCATTTTATTATCTTCATATATAACGGTGATACAATAGAAAACTTTGTATTTTTATCGTAAAAAATTTAATCTATCGTGCAGGCGATCTGAGAGACTTTCTTCCCTAAAAAGAGTGAAAGATTAACCCAAAAAAGATGAAATAACGGATTTTTTCTTCCATAAAAAGTATACGATTTTAAAAATTTCAAGATTTTATTTCATAATTGAGTGGTTTTAATTTAAAGAATTGAGATATTTTTTTGTCTAAAAATAATAGGCTTTTTTCTACGAAAGAAATTGAGTTTTTCTAAAAAGATTGGTAATTTTTCCTGTAGAAAAATAAAAACTAAGAAATTTTTTTTCTGTAAAAAATTACATTCATAACATTTATTTCTCCAAAAAATTGAGAAATTTTATTCTCGAAAAGAATTGAAAGATCATTCAAAAAAAAAAAAATCCAAAAAGAGGAGATTTTTAGTAATTTATTTTTTTCCCCAGAACAATTTATGAAAAATTGAGTTTCTTAAGCAACTTTTAAAAAACCAGTAGGGTCTCAATTCAGTATTTTTTTATTTTTTTTTATGTAATGGTGTTATGTTGTAAACTCTTTTTGGATTGATTCAAAGTTAATGAATTCGGATTCGGTGGTGGAGGAGGAGTTGATTCTATTCTTTTTCAAAAATTTCACGTTTTTGACGAAAGAAAGTAAGTTATGAATTTTTAAAAATTCGCCAAAAATCGAGAAATGAAATTGGAAGCTAAAAATTTTAAAATTTTGTTCATGGGGTTTCCTATGCTCTTTTCGAATATCCGATTTTCGTTTGATTCCAAACCGATGAAACAATACAGTTTCTTTTCAAAAAATTGTGATGCATTTTTTTTTCAGGGAAATTGAAATTTTTTTGTAAAAACGACAATAATAGAAATTTTTTCCTCCGAAAAAACTGAGATTTTTTTTTGTTTTAAATTGAGTAACATTACCTTAAAACAATTGAGTTATTTTTCATCTAAGAAAATTTAGACCTCTCCCCCCCCATAAAAACTCAAAAAATGTTCACTTTAAAACTTTTTACTTCAAGAAATTCGGCAGCTTTCTTTTCGAAGAAATGGAAAGACTATTTTTTTTAAATAAAAGATTTTATAGATTCCTATTTTTTATTTAATTTTTTATTTTGAGTAGAAAATTTGATTTGGAGTTTTGAATTTTCTAAAAGTAAACAAATAAGAGTAGAATAGGAGTAGTGTATAGATTTCTCAATTCTTTTGAAAAAAAATCTGTTTTTTGTGAGGAAACATATTTTAAAAATTTTTGGAGATAAAAAACCTACACCTAATTTTTTTAGATTTTCCAGGGTACCTAAGTAAAGAATCCCGGGAAAAAAGTTTTGATCAAATTTGATCAAAAAATATTATACGTGATTTGATCAAAACTTTGTCTCTATCAAATTTATCCTGATTTGATAAAATTACATCAAATTTTATCAAATTAGGACAATTCATGTGTATTTTGATCAAATTTGATCGAGACAAGTTTTGATCAAATCACATATAATATTTTTTGATCAAATTCAATACACTTTGATCAAATTTAAACTGATTTGATCGAGACAAAGTTTTGATCAAATCATATGTATTTATATCAAATTTAATATACTTGGATCAAATTTATACCAATTTGGCCAAGACTAATTTGATCAAATCACATATGATTTTTTTTATCAAACTTGATCAAAACATACGAAGGTTGACATGATTTGATCGAATTTTATCTAATTTTGATAGAAACACTTTTGAATCAAATTTGATCAAAAAATACCAAATCTGGAATTATTTGATCAAATTTGAATAGTAAAATTTCATGCTACTCGTTATAAATTTGCAAAAAAAATTATTATTTTGAAAATAAATTGTAACAAAATATGTATGTCTAAAAATATATAATAAACCTATCAAAATAGGTATAAAAACAACTCATATGCTTAATTGAAATAGAATAACAGACACATACGATAATTAAAATGCTGATTAAAATATATTAGCTATTAAAATATTGTAAAAAACCGTAACTTCGAGCAAGATCATCGAATAATCTTATGTCCAACTAGGTGTTAATTAAGACTGATGAGATAAAGATACAAATTAATCAATTATTACCACGTATATTACCTATATAAATACTTCAGCCTTCAGGTAAGTATACGTCAATCATTAAAATTGAAACAGGCATTTAAAAAAAAATAAAAAAAAAACGAATAAAACAAAGTAACAAAAAAAACTTACTTAATATCTATAAGGAATAAAGAAGCTGAATCACTTCAAACAGCATCAAACTCGATTCTTACTGGGTTAACGACTGCTTTGCCATGGCTGTTCTTTTAAGTTCACCTACACGTTGACTGAGTTGTTGACGAAGTTTTTTCTCATCAGTGCGTTCCGGCCATCTCATGTTTTCGGCATAACGCATCACATATTTTATAATGGCATTGACTGCGTTGCCGTTCAAAGGATAATATTTCTCGTTTTGACGATCTTGACCTTGCGCATGTGGTGATTTTCCTGTGACGGTGCATTTCTGTAAGGCGTCAATTTTGAAAACTCCTTCAACCAGTCTTCTCACCATATGACCGGCCTTGGTCGATCCGTTGATGGCGTATTCTTGAATTCTTCTTTTGCAATACACGCCGTCACAAAGTTCAACCATCTGTAAAAATTAAAACATTACTTTATAAAATTTTATTTGGCCCATGAAAAAAACAACAGATTTATTCTTTCAGCAAATTACATTTTTTTCAACAAAATAGCAATATTTTTCAATATTCCAGCTTGAAAAAAAATGAGAAAGAAATCAGATTGTTTTGAATCAATTATTATTTTACAACTTCATCGTAGCCAATGAAAATAACCAGATTTAGTTTTTCAATAAATTATCAATTTTTTCAACAAAAAAAAGTTTCTCACTTTTCAAATTAAAAAACGTATTTTGAATAGTGAAAATGTGTGATATAAACAATCATACCAAATCTTTTTCCCAATTTGCTCCATACAACTGATTCTCAAAGTATTCAAGTTCACGACGATCTTCTTCACTTGTGGTATCTGTGTCCTTATTATTATCCGATGACTGGCCATTCTCCTCCATACTCCACGAATCTTTTGTTTCCTTCGAAGCCAACTCTTTCTTCTTGGAATGCACCGCGTCATCTTTATTCTCCTTGGAATGCAACACATTGTCGTTATCAGGACTGGACGAATCATCACTTAATAGACCATCGTCATCAGCACCATCAATTTTTGCCGGATCTTTGTCCTGTAGATAAGTTTTTTGGTTAATTTTTAAAAAATAAATTGAAGGGGGGGGGGTTGATATTTCTTCATAGAAATTTGAAAGCAAGAGTCTCTTGTTAAAAATATTTTTTTGAAAATTAAAAAAATATGGCCACTTTTCAAAAAAATTACTTACACAAATTTTTATAAATGTTTTCTTTTGATTTTTTTAAAAATCTAGTGACAATAAAATACAACATTTTGAATTTTTTCAAATATTTTTTTCTACAAAAATTTCAAAGAAGAATTCAGTTCCTCTTGTTAAAATATATTTTTTTGAAAATTAAAGAAATATAGCCAATTTTCGAAAAAAAATCTACCTGCAAAATTTTTTAAAATGTTTTCATTGATTTTTTTAAAAATCCAGCTCACTGGCTGACAATAATACAAAATTTTGGATTTTTTCAAATATTTTTTTCTATGAAAATTTCAAAAAAAATTCAGTTCCTCTTGTTAAATTTTTTTTTTGAAAATTGAAATATATGGTTACTTTTCGAAAAAAAACCTACCTACCTATACAAATTTTTTTAAGATGTTTTGATTTTTTTGAAAATCTCGCTGACAAAATACAAAATTTTGGATTTTTCAAAAATATTTCTTTCTATACGAAAATTTAAAAAAAATTTCAGTTGAATTTCTTTCCGCTAGAACCGATGAAAAAAATTCCGATATGGAAATTTGATTTTTTTGTATGGAAAACCGTGAGAAAAAATTACTTTTTTAATAACTTTTGAATCAAATCAAAATTGAATATATTAAATATCAAAATAATACAGAAAAACAGTAGCAATTACTGCACAAACATACGCGATCATCTTCTGTTGGTTGCTCGGGAACATCCTTCGAAGAATGCAATAATCATCACCTTTCCTGCCGACTTGGACTGACGAACTTTCATTGTGCGCGGGGAATCAAAATGCTTCCAGGTGGATGATTCCATTTTCGTTTTCGGATCCCAATAATAGGCCCATGTCTCATCAGCAGTGATCACTCTAAGAAATTTGGGTCATCTTGAAGCATTTCCTTCCATTTCTGGCAGGTTTGAACGCGTTTCTCCATTTGTTCTTTAGTGAGAAAATGCGGTACCCATTTCGCACAGACGCGATTAAGCTTTAACTCGTTCTTCAAAATGCCGTGTGCCGAACCTACGGATATATTCATGATATCTGCTATCCTTTCTACAGTTATGGACCGATCTTCCTGTACTAGGACCCATACAGTGTTGATATTCACTTCGTTCTTCGCGGTTTTTGGCCTTCCGCCGTGAGGAATGAGTTCGGCCGACTCTCGGCCCTTTTTAAAGCTCGAATACCATCGAAAAATTGTTCTATCCGTCATACACTGTTCACCATATGCCACTTTCATCATTTCGCAAGTTTCCGGCGCAGATTTGCTTAAACGATGGCAAAATTTTATCGCGCAACGTTGTTCATTTTTCAAAGCGGCGTCGCACATGTTAAAAACCGGGTAGGCGAAAACGAACACGATTTTAAAATCACCACACTAAATCGACACAAACGGGTTCTAGGATGCGACTGATGGTTGCTATGGATACAAAACACTTCAGGCTACACGACTATGCCGTCGGCTTACCCATACGCAGTGTTGCCACTTCAAAAAAAAATCACTGACAGTGGTTTCTGAATGACCCTCGTATAATTAAGAAATGATTTTAATAGTATGTTACTAGGATCTTAAGCGGTTTTAAAATATGTATTTATGTAATTCTATATTTGGTACTTACTTAATACGTATGTCCGATTTCGAGATGAAAAGTAATATAATCGTAATTTTACAAAACACCGGAAAACGGGAAAACGCACATAACCTTGATGGAAAACCACTTGTGCAATTTCGAGATGAAAAATGATTATTGATTAGAATCACATTACAATTATACAAAAACACCGGAGTACACAGGAAAACGCAGCAACGCACTTCATAACTATTCTACGTGATGCCGAAGAATCGAGTAGCAAGTAGAGAGCTACATAGAACGCATAACCTTGATGGAAACCCGTTTGAGTGTGGCGCATGCGCGTTAGCATTCCTTTTACGAACCACACGATGTTTTCACGTGCATGTTTCATTGTATATAGTAACTACGACGTGGTCAAATTATTTATTATGTACATTTATGTAGTTTGTTGGTGATTTTTTTTTTCAACATAGGGGGTGAAGGTATTTTTATCATAGAAATGACATGCATAAATTTGAGAAAACAAATACGGGTAAATTGTAAAACTTGAGAAAAAATTCAAAACCCCCACAAACTACAATTCAATATGCATTATAACGTTCAGAATCAAGATACTCAACGAAATAAAATTATACGCGCATTCGTCCATGTTCCCACGATTCTTAATCTTATCAGTTAGGTATCGAAAAGGAGGGAGAGTCGATTTCCAGGAAATGAACGTTGTTGGAACAGAGTTGCAGAATACGTACCTACATAGTTTAACATATTCACATACACACATTCCGAACTCAATTTTACTTAGGTAAACTTATCTTTATAATTATTTTTCTTTTCAATTTGACAGTTCCTAAAATTTATTAAAAAATAATAGCTCGTGCTACAAAATATTTGGTCGTAATTATAAATGTCGCAATAATTGGCAATACGTTAGCAGTTCGCTATGGAAATTTATCTAGCAAGGAAATAACAAAAAGCTAGCATATTTGCTAGTAAAATTATACTAGCATTTAAGTGTCTAGTAAAATACTAGCAATTTCCTCGTCAATTTCATCTAGTATTGAAATACCTAGCAGTATACTAGCTGCTTCCTAGCAAAATTGATCCAGAATCAGATAACCTAGTAATGTGCTAGCAATATGCTAGCAAAATTTGTCTAGAACTGAGTAACCTAGCATTATGCTAGCAATTTGCTAGGTAAAATGCCCCTAGGTCATACATAGCTAGATGCTTGCTAGCAAATTGGTCAATTGGGCAAGTTGGTATAATGATCAGATTTTGAACTAGGATGATACGATCAGCAGTTTGAATAGGGACATATTTAGTTGATTTTTTTGCGCAGCTTTGATGCAGTCGGCGAAGTTCGATGCTGTAAGGCGATAAGTTCTCAGCAAGCAAAATAATTTGTTACTAAATTGGCCTGAGGTCAACTGAGCAATCTCATTAATAGCTTCCATTGATAAATTGAATTCTGTAATTTTTTTCAACTGGTTGTTGATAAGAGAAGTAATATCTCGCTCGGATAAATCTATCATAATTAGCTCTAAATCAAGGTAATTGAATTTCAGTAGTTCATCGTCTGTGTCTGAAACAAAATCATCTTCTGCCTGTAGTAATCAACGGAAACCACATTTGATCTGCAAATTCATATATTTGTAAAAAAAAAAAGACTTTTTTACTTGCTATGACTGCGGTCATATCGCAGAGTAAGTATAAAGTAATGGCATACCTTGCTACTTTTCAGTAAGTCCACTGTCATACTGATAAAATATATAACATATATCTATATATAGGTATAAAAAACAGGTATGTATGAAATAATAACAACTATAGGTAAGTATGAAAAATCAAGATTACGAAAATAAAATTTAAAAAATATGAAAGTAAGTATGAATAATACCCGCATTAGGAAAGTATGAAAAAAAATCAAGATTACGGAAATAACATTTGAAAAATAAGAAAATGAAAACCTAATAAAAAATGTCTTTGAGAAAAAATTTGCCACCCAAATCCGAACCAAAATAAAATTATAAAAATTAAAAAATTAAAGAAGAAAATTAAAATTAATGAGATAAAAAAAAATTCACTCGAACCTTGCCCTTTTGACTGGCATAGGGGGGTCTTCGTCTTCAGCACCGGTGTCATCTTCATCTTCATCACTCAATTCGATCGTTTCTGTAATTTCGTTTATTTTTTGTTCTGAAAAAATTAGAAACATTAAAAAAATGAGAAAATTTAAAAAAAAAAATGGAAAAATTCAAAGATGAGAAAAATCAAAAAAATTACCATGTTGATTTTGTTCTTCAACCGTGTTAGAGTCTAAGGGAAGAATATCAAACTCGTTGGGGTCGTAATCAAACGTTGGGACACTTACGATTAGATCTGAAAAAATAAATAAATAAATAAATAAATAATAAATAAATATAAAAATTAATTTTCAATTGAAAAAAATTTTAGAAATCAAAAAATCAAAAAATTACTGTTGTTATCCATGAAGGATGTGCTGGGGTTTATTCCCCAATCCTCCAATGTTCTGGGGTCAACAGTTTGCAGTTCGGGCTCTGGTACCACTGGTTCATTTTCTTGCACCACTGGCGGAGGGGTAGGCGGTATTTCGCCATACACCCTGAAATGAATGAGCTGGGCCACAACTCTTTCTAATTGAAAAAAAAAAAAA
>FIZV01057929.1:3770-14866 GCA_900050545.1 Trionymus perrisii | reverse complement strand
TTTTTGAAAAATTAGTAATTTTAGTGAATCATTAAATTTTATAAAATTCAACAATTTTGGTTTATTTGAAATTTTTTGAAAATTTACATTTTCGGGATATTATAGGATCATTAGAAATTAATCATTTTAAAAAAATTGGCAGTTTTGAAAATTTTTTCAAATTCTAATATTTTAATTATTTTTAGAAAATGTGATAATTTTCAAAAAGGTAATCATTTTTAAAAATTCGGCAATTTTTGAAAAATCAATAATTTAGTAAATCAAAGAATTTTAGAACATTTGACATTTTTTGAAAATTCACAATTTTCTCAAAAACTGGCACTTTTTAGAGATTTGACAATTTTTGAAAAATTAGTAATTTTAGTGAATTATAAAATTTTCTAAAATTCAACGATTTTGGTAAATTTGACATTTTTTGAAAATTTACAATTTCGGAAAATTATAGGATCGTTAAAAATTAATAATTTTAAAAAATTTGGCAGTTTTGAAAATTTTTTCAAATTCTAAAATTTTAATTACTTTTATAAATGTGATAATTTTCGAAAAGGTAATGGTTTTTGAAAATTCAGCAATTTTTGAAAAATCAATAATTTAGTAAATCAGAGAATTTTAGCAAATTTGGCATTTTTTGAAAATTTACAATTTTTTCAAAAACTGGCAATTTTTAGAGATTTGACAATTTTTGAAATATCAGTAATTTTAGTGAATCGTAAAATTTTCTAAAATTCAACGATTTTGGTAAATTTGACACTTTTTGAAAATTTACAATTTCGGAAAATTATTCGATCATTAAAAATTAATAATTTCAAAAAATTGGCAATTTTGAAGAAAAAAAATTTAATTCTAAAATTTTAATTATTTTTAGAAATGTGATAATTTTTGAAAAGGTAATGATTTTTGAAAATTCGGCAATTTTTGAAAAATCAATATTTTTAGTAAGTGCTTAAGTCAGAGAATTTTAGAAAATTTGACATTTTTTGAAAATTTACAATTTTAGAAAATTATTTGATCATTAAAAATTTAATAAATGTCGTAATTTTTGAAAAGGCGAATGCTTTTGAAAATTCTGCAATTTTTGAAAAATCAATAATTTTTGTGAATCAAGTTTTAATAAAATTCCACAATTTTGGAAAATTTGCCAATTTTTGAAAATTTTACCAAAAATTGCAATTGTTTTCCAAAATGACCAATTTTTCGACAAATTAGGGATGACTGACGCACGTCGCACCCCCTCCCACCATATCGCAATCAATTCGCCACTGATTCACCATTTATACAGAAAACGAGCAAAAGCAAATTACATCACCGAATTTTTTTTTTGAAAAACGTTTAATTATTCACTTCACATATACGTTCGAGTATCGATTGATCATGCCATCAGAGCAGGCAATCAAAGGGACAGGGGGAAGGTACTTTATCAGATGTTAGATTTGGAACGACCTACACTCTTAATTAAATATTACTCGATTGCAAAAAGTCTTGATTAATCGAGCCGTTCGATAGGTTAATAATTTTTTCGTATGAAAGACCAGTTCATCGATCGTGTACCCATAAAAATAGCCATTACGTACAAGTCTGACGGTGTAAAACAGAGGTCATCTCACTCGACTAGGTACCGTAATGTACGTAATTCACACTCGATCAATCAAAAGCGAATCGCACCATTAGACCTATTCTTTTTTCCATTCTCGAGTGTAACCCGTACAATATGGAAGAATTCCATATGTACGACGATAGAGATACATACATTTCATCACACATTTTTTCATATTTATACGAGACTATTCTCGGCTAGGATAATATCAAAGCGTACGCCGCTCTAGAGGTTGACGTATTGGTGACGATGGTACATCTACGAGCTTCGAGATTCGAGATTCTGTAACCGATGACATAAATATGATATTACCATTTTGTACTTTACATCCATGGCCTGTCATGCCGATGCCCGATGCCGCCGTCTCAGTTGTAATACGAATACCTTATGTGAGAAAAGCTTACGTAACTCGAGAATACGTAAATATTTTGGATTAATCGAACGCAATTTTTTTTTATTATACGATGAGTAAGATCGAGGGCTGCATTGGTAAAAAAAAAATAATAACAAAGAGGAGGAGGTAGCACCGTTATCCCATGTACAGAGAAGGCGCATTACATATGCAGATGTATAAGGTAGATATTTAGGTAGATTTGTGTAATCTATCGTCATTAGCATTATCATTCCTTAGGGGGAGATATTAACCTGATAACGGAGCTACATAACTAGTTCATCGAAATTTTACTCGGTCATTGGTATCTTGCGCTTAGACAATTTTTGCATACACAACGAACTGCGTGTGGACATAAGTATTTATATAGATGCTGCTTTGAAATCTAGCCGATCATTGTTTACGTTCACCCCGTTTGCCCCGTTTTATTTGAGCAACAAGTGCTGAATATTGTGTACTTCGTATATATGGTCATGGCTTGCATCTCTCTCGCTCTTCGTAGCCGCGCTCAGCGTCATAATCGTTTAAAATACCGACCACATCGTTTATATAGCCCAAAGGCTAATAATTCTCTCACACTATACACGAGTATGTAATCTCGATCTGATTTTCTAGTAATATGTATTATGTACCGTATAAAGACCAAAAATAGAAACCAAGTCGACTAATTTTATGTACATTATATTAGTACGCTATAGCTATTGTATTTAAACAGATGGATAAGCTTGGCAGAAGTAAAGCGCCACTTTCCTAACGGTCTACTTTTCACATTTTTTTTTCATCTCGAGAAATGTCGAGGTTCTTTCCATTGGTTCAGTCGTACAGAGTGTTTTTTAATGCCAGGTTGTGGTTTTAATTGAGAAAAAGGGAAATCGAGGAGGTCGATTCAACGATGTTCTAGAAATTAGAAAATTTATTTAAATGGCATTTTCGTAATTAATGTCAGAATGATACTCTATAATGGGTGAAATGATGATTGGATTTGAAATTGATAATTTTAAAGTTAGAATACTTCGATTTGAAAAAATGTTGGAGCTAAAATTTATCAGAAAAATAAAACAATTGTATTTAAATCAGTTTTTGATTTTCAATGATTGACCATATTCAAAAAATTGCTCTTTCTTATCAATTAAATTTTTTTTTTGAAATTCTAATTTTGAAATTTTTGAAAATTCTGCATATTTATTCAGAAATTGATTTAAATTGATCAATTTTCTTTTAAAAGACCATTTCAGCACATTACATTTCTTTTTAAATTCGGTATAGGATCAAAAACAATCAATATTGCTTAAATTTCAAAAAACACATTTTTTAAATTCAAAATTTTGAACAATTTGAGTTGAAAAAAAATTGAAAATTACCCGAGGCTTAAAACTTATTGAAATTGACTGAATTCAAAAATTGTATGACATTTTATTAAAACAATTTGATAAGTGAATAAATACGAAAAATTAAACCTTTTTGCACAATTTAGTAAAATTGAAAATTTTTGAAAATTTTTAATGCACAAAAATTATCTAAATTCATGAATTTTGAAAAATAACACAATTTTAGCAAATTAAAAATTTTACAAAAAGTCAAATTTTGAACCTTTTTTGAAAATTTAGCATGCTCAGAAATTATTGTTCTAAAATGACTAAATTTGTAAAAAAAATTAGCAAATACATTTTGTACGATTAAAAAGTTTTGGAACATTTAAATGCCCAAAAATTATTTAAATTGGCCAAATTTGAAAGACAATAATTTTTTAGCAAATTATGCCAAGTAAAAAATTTCAGAAAAACTGGAATTTCAAAAACGTATGAAAACTTTGCATGCTCAAAATTTATCTAAATTAACAAAATTTTAAGAATAAAATAAATTTTTAAAATTTTTGTAAGGTAAAAAATGTTCCATTTTTAACATATTTTGTCAAATAAAAAACTTTGTGAAAATTTCGAAAAATTATCAAAAGCTTATAATTACTGAAATTGACCAAAGCCGCAAAATTTCACGTTTTCCGCAAATTTCCTTGAATTGATAAAATGTTTGAAAATTATCTGAATTGGCCGAATTTTAAAAATATTTCTACCATGTTTTTATTAAATTATGCAAAATTAAAAATTTCACAAAACTTGAAATTTCAAAATTAAAAAAAAATTGCATGGCTCCAAAATTATTATTCTAAATTGATCGAGAAATAAAACAACTGTTTAAGCATAATATAATAATTTTCAAAAATTTTGGAAGATCAAAGATTTCTCAAAATTGCGTAAATTTGAAAAATACCTACTAAGGCCTATCACATTTTCAACACATTTCCTTCAAATTAAAAATTTCGTAAAAATTTTCAAGAATTATCGAACACTTAGAAAGTACTGAATTTGATTAAATTCGGAGTATTGCATGTTTTCATCAAATTTTGCCAAGTTGAAAATTTTTAATTCTTAAAATAATTATCTAATTGTAAGATAATTTACTAAATTTTAAAAATAGGAAGTTTATAGCAAATTTTGTTATGGTAATCACAAAAGCTAAAATTAATTAATTTTTTTCAAAATTCTGCACACCTAATCAGAAATGATTTAAACTGTCTTTTGAAAAAATAGCATATTTTTAACAGTTGAAATATTTTCAAAAATTTTGGAATCTTCAAAAATCTTTCCTATAAATTATTCAATTTAAAAAAAAAAACTTAGGTCGCTTAAAAATAATTTAAATTCCTTAAAATTGAGAAAAAACACATTGTTAATACATTTTCTCAAATTTTAAATTTCGAAAAAAATTTGCAAATCTGAAAGTATTTGAAATTGAATAAATTCGAAAAATCACACGTTTTCAACACATTTTGCCGAGTTAAAAATTTTGAATTCTCAAAATTCTCAAAATTGATTAATTGCGAAAAATGACTTTTTCAGCATTTATTAATATTTTTAAAGTAAATTTTGCCAAAAATAATTTATATATACTTATATATTTTTTTGGAGATTTCGCATGCTCAATTAAATTGACCCAATTCGAAAAATTACACTTTTTTGGTATATTTTGTCGCGTTGAAATTTTTTGAAAATTTTTTTTGATTAGAGATCATCTAAATTAATTAAATTAAAAAAAAAATGTGTTTTTAGAAAATTTCGTCAATTTTCGAGAATTTTGATTATCTAATTCAAAAATCATCTAAATTTACTGAAGACCTAAATTCGAAAAATAATGTTTTTGTCACTTTTTTTTTATTCTAAAATTTCTAAAATTTTGAATGATCAAACATTTATCTAAATTGACCATTCTTGAAAAAAACACCTTTATTTTGTCAAGTTCAAAATTCCTGAAAATTTTGAATTTTTCAAAAATTATTATCTAAATTAAATTCTAAAAATGAGCGTGGTTGTAACACATTTTGTCAAGTTGAAAATTTAAAAAAAAATCCAAATCATTGAAATGATTGAAATTAACTCAGTTCGAACGTTATATGTTTTGACGCATTTTGGTAAATTTATGGCACGTAAAATAAAAAATAAATAAAAAAAATGTTTTGAAAATTTCGAATGAGATTCAAAAGTAAATTCATAAATTGATCAAAAAAATAAAAACACGTTTTTAGCACATTTGACATTTGTCGAATCGAAAATTTCAAAGAAATCATTTCCTTAAAAATTTTTCTACTTTCAAAAATTATTGAAATTGTGACTTCAAGGAAATTTTTCAAAAATTCTGTAACGCAATGAAACCATTAAAATATACCAATTAAATTCAAAAAATAGACCCTCCGGCTCCGGATAAATTTTTAGCTCGTAAACGACTCATGCATTCGAAACGAAGGTGGTCACAATATAAAATACGAGCAAAAAACCCTATCATAAGGTAGGTACCTATTATATCGACCACCACGTGATTTTCGAGGTCGCCGAATTCGTATTGGGCATTAATTTGAGAGTAAGTTTCCGATCTAAAGACTGGAAATAGGAATACAGGTATTTTGAAATTAGCTAGATTATCCGGCTTAGCCAAATGTCACCGAGGTGGTCACCGGATCACGCATGAGATATTAGCATAAAGGCTATGCTAATTCTCTCGGTCGTATTTCCAAATCAAAACGCATTTTCGGTGGCATAGGGTACATTTTTGATAAACAATCGTCATTTCACGATTCACGTGGTTTGCTGTAAATGAATAATAACGAATAAGAGCGTATATACGAGACGAAAATATATTCGTATCCAGCTGAGAAGGGGATCGGTTGAGCTGGACAGAGTATACATATGCTATACCCTGGTCTATATAGTCATAAGTCAACTTCGAATTTCATCAAATATTCGTCGCTTAGATACCTATATAGCATACGTATCCTCGAACTAGGTACTTGTTATCGTATCGCAAGCACCACCCATAAATTCACAAAGCCGAGTACAAAGTCTTACGAAACGGTTTCGATACACGAGCTGGAAAAAAATCCAACTTACGCCTTGAGCTAGTGTACAACATTGATTTGAAAAAAAAAAAAACAGACCAGCTTGGCGAATATTTTAAATAACTTACCGATGCTGTACGCAGATCACATTCCATTATTCATTTTTTTCCTGTACTCTGTTGTTGAAGCGCATCTGCAAACATAAAAGAAAAATCACCGCGTTAGAATGGCTTCGCTTGCGCTTATAAAAATTAACACGTCGCAGGTCGCATGCTGCTGGTGCAGGCATTAACGCCTTAATTTCACGATTATCGCGCATTTAACGGTTCATTAAATTCGTTACAAAATAAAAAGCTTGTAGTTTTTGTCGTTTTTATAGTATTCGTTCGTAATGAAATGTAGCTATCTATGTGTTCGCGCAAGCACAGCTACACACCGTTTCAAGGTACAAAAATAACGGGTTCAACACATCGTTAAAAATTTTTTTCGCATTTGTCAACGTGCAAGTATTGAGCATCGGGTAGGACGTGCGTTGTGTCATATTCCGCATCGTGGCAGAACCGCCAGTAAATCCATCACATCGTCAGCGAAATACGGGTACTCGTAAAATAGCGAGAATCTTAGAAAATCAGATAGAGGTAGAAAAACGCAAGCTTATTAAATTACATCTCGTTTACAGTATGTTCAAAAAGTTTCCAATGGTGCTTTTGGTAGGTTTTGCATTCTTCAGACAATTTCAATTCGAAAGGAATTTTTGGATGTAATTTAGGCACAATACATGGTGTCCATAAAAATCATAAGATTACGATACATTTAAAAATTGAAATTGAAATTATTAAAAAAAAAAAAAAACCGGTTTCAAGATTTTCAATCATCAACCAAAAATTCCTTAAAAATCAAAATCATAACTCAATCACTTGATAATTGAACAAAATGGCAATTCTATTAAAAAATTACCCATTTTCAGACAATTTTCACTATTTTATACGCACAAAACTGGTTTTGTAATGTTTAGAAACCCCCCTCCCATATTTATGCCTTTAAAAACGGGTTTGGCAATTTTGAACTAGTTTTTTTGATGAATAAAATTTTTTCGAACCAATTTTGTGGTTCATGGCCAGTTTTACATACTTCAATCTGGTTTTATAATTTCAAACCGGTTCTTTCAACGAGCTTGTAGTGTTGAAACTGTTTTTGAAACTTCGAACCGGTTATTATGATGTGCTTAGTGCTTTTACAGCCAATTTTTTGAACTTGTAACCGGTTCTTCTCACAATATTTATGCCTTTAGAAACCGGTTTTCCAATTTTTTGAACGAGTTTTTTGATGAATCAATTTTTTTCGATCCTGTTATGTGGCTCACGTTAAACTTTACGTATTTCAATCTGGTTTCTTTATTTTGAACCGGTTCTTCTGAATAGGTTATTGTTTTGAAACCGGTTTTGAAATTGGAAACTGGTTATTATAATAAACTTATGCTTTTGCAGTCATTCTTTGACCTTTTGGACCATTTAAAAAAAATGATATTAATGCATTTAGAAACCAGTTTTCCAATTTTGAACCAGTTTTTTTGTACAAATTGAATCGTTTTGAAACCAGTTTTTTGCCTCAAAATCAGTTTCACGTATTCAAAACTGGTTTAGTGATTTCAACCGGTTCATTTGAGACAGTTTATGCTTCTAAATCTTTTGAAATTCTAAAATGAATATTATAATGAACTCATGACTTGACAGCCAATTTTCTAGTCATTTAACCGGTTCTTCTCGTTATATTCAAATGCTTGATAACCGGTTTTGCAATTTTTAATAAGTTTTTTTTTCATGAATTCAATTTTTTCGAACCAGTTTAGTGACTCACGATTATTTTTATATTCTTTGATTCGGTTTCGTGAATTTTAACCGGTTCTCCAACGAGTTTATGCTTCAAAAATCTGGTTTGAAATTTGAACTGATTCTAATAATAACAAACTCTTGCCATTACGACTATTTTTACAACATCGAACCGGTTCTTTTGAAAAATTTCATGCTTTAAAACCAGTTTCGAGGCTGCAAACCGGTTAGAAAAATTCTTTAACGAATTTTTATATTTTTTGGCATTTTTTCACAACTGGTTGGAATCACGAACTGATTTTCAAAATAGCACATCATTTTATAATTTTAGGGACACCCTGTAGAAAATTTGTGAAATTTTCCCTCATCAATGTTGGAGCCACCAGATACACAGAAAATCACAAAATTCGAATCCATCACCTCGCCATCTTACTCCAGTAAAAAAACCAAAAAAATGTCAGACACCGGTACCACCTTTCCAAACACCCTGTACATAAATCACAAGCTAATCAAATTGAAAAGCACGTCTACGCGTAACAGCGTAAAATAAACGATTCCAATAAACATTTTTTTAATTTTCTCTCCAGGTTTTATTTTCTTCTTGAATATGATTTTGTGGTCTGAGCGAAATTATACCAGCTCGTTGGGCACTCGGCGTACGGCCACAGAGCGAAAAGCGCTCGCATTATTTCTCCATCTCTCGCAGCCCGGATATGAGGCCAAATCGTTACAATAACTGAATCGATTAACGTCTCTACCGTATTATATAACGCTTCTTAACAGCTTTATTTGTTTTGCGGTTCTTATAACTATACTCGTACTACACACTACACATTTCCATTTCCATTCACCGCAGCAATCACGTGTGTTCTTCGTAATATATAACGAGTTAACATCGTCGTCTAACATGCGGCGAAAAAAAATTCTTTCGATAACCATCGACTAGAAAAGATCCTTTCTTCGGATGACCCCTTAGGTACAAAGCATACATGAACGAATAATACGTATCTATAATCGTAAGTGAAAGCTCTCACATATTTCCTCAGTCGCGCCAACACAATTTCCACCATATACCGTGCACACGCGAAAACTCACATTGCGGTAGCATCACGCTTCGCGTAATGACCTTGTGGAATACCTAACCTTTTCATCGCCACAACTTCGTATTCACCTGAACCGAAAAAAATCCAACAAAAAAAGGTGTAAAAAACAACCAAATGTTCCTAGGATTACAGGGTCAAGACAAGACCAGAGAAACCAGAAAATGCAACCAATAGCTGATTCACTGTTATGCCTTAGACCAATACAGTATGTATGTATGTGTACAAAGGTGCAATTATAATTGATTAATATTTATTGATTTTCTAGCCGAGTTTTCGTTTCAGGCGATCAAAGATGCATCGGACAAGTTCACGGATTTGCGTGCTGCGCGTCCACGCACCATTCTTCATCGACCGAAAGGTAATTATTTCCCAAATAAACGAATAAATTCCTGTATGTAGGTAGGTTTTTTCCTATCGGATTTTCATGTAAGTATATATGATATCGTGACAAGTGTGTGCTTTCGAACGACGTTATTCAATTAACTGGTGAAATGTTTGGGTAAGTACAGGTTCGAAATGAAAAAAATAATGAAATTTTGGAGAAAAAAGATAATGGACGACGAATTCTTAGGAAGAGAAACTACTGACACATCCTCCCCCCCAGGGTAATCTTCAATTCGTCAAAAAGTTGGCAATACTAAATTTACATAAATTATTTCACCAATGTTTGAAAAAAAAAATTGACAGGAATTTTGAAACTGAGAAAAAATTAAGATTAAATTTAGTTAATTTTTTATAAAAGTGCAGCTTTTGAAGAATCGAAGATTTTTTGAGGGAATCGTAAAAAAAAATCAAATGATAAATATTTAAATGGAGGTAAACTGACAGAGGTGAGGAGGGGGAAGAAAATAAATTTTGAACGTCGAAATTTTCTTGAAATTGAAGGGGTATTTGGAGTGATATCAATTAATTGTTTCAAAAACATCATCAATATAAACCTCATTTTTCAAAAGAAGCATTGCTTGGAAATGATTTTACTCTACTCTGATTTTAATGATAATAATGAGTACCTAGTTTCAACTAAAAAAAATAAATGACGAGTAATGACTTTTTTTATCGATTTTTTAAAAAATAAACACGAATTTTTTTTAGATTTTTTCCAAAAAAATATTCTTGACTTAAGTAAATAATTTTTGTAATTCCAATGCCCAATTTTTTGAACAATTTTTTTTTTCAAAAAGTAAACACAATTTCTCGGATAGAAACTTTTTTCAAAAAAAATTTTAATGCCCAATTTCTTGAACATTTTTTTTTGTTTTTTTAAGGTAACCTTACAAGATTTAAAGAAAAAAAAATCTGGCTAAAATATTTTTTTTAGTATTTACTTACCCTATTAAAAAAAAAAAAAACTGAGTGACAATGTTTCTGAGTTTTTTTTTTTTTGCTAAAATAAATTTTTTCGGAGATATTAAAAAAATTTCTTTCAAAAAAAAAATGTTTATGAAAATACAGGGTGTCAAACAAAATTTACAAATTAAAAATCTGCACTATTCAGCACCTTTTTTAGAAAGATTTTTTACGAGCTGACCCCCCTCGCCCCGGGGGTTCTAAAATGCCAGTTTTTATAGAAAAGTCTAAATTGTGAAGAAAAAAAAAATCAAAAAATCAATGCACAAAGAAATACCAAAAAATGATGTGTAAGTACCTAATACTATTTTGACGAAAAAAAAAAAAAAAAAAAAAACGAATTTCCAATGAATTTTAACGAAAAAAGGAGGAACTTCGAGTAAAAATCAGCACTTTTTCGATTTTCAGCACCAATTTCTAAATTTGAGGACCATTTCAGCACTTT
>FIZV01057921.1:0-18230 GCA_900050545.1 Trionymus perrisii | reverse complement strand
AGGAGTCCAAAAATGTGGTCAGAATTTTTCCCACCCCCTCCTTCCAAATCCGGGCCGAACACAATAGCCTTCATAAATTCGGCTAAAAATTAGATGAAAAACAAGGTAAAACCACTTTTTTTTTTTTAATAGAAAATGTTTGAACTTATTTGACAAATGAAATGAAGAGTTCGGGCTTCTAAGGATATTTGATAAATTTCATTTGTGCAATATTTTTTTTTGAATTATTCCAGGTATTGCTGAGCAATACATACACGAATTCGGCTCGTATATTGCTCTAGCTTGCGGGCCATGCTTGGTTAGAATATTGCATTACTTGCATAAGAGCTAGTAATCCATATGCATCATCATTGTACTTAATTTTTTTTTTTTCTGTAGCATGACAACCATATCATCGACAAAAACGGCCAATTCTGTATCTTGCCATGCCGTCGTTGAATACAAATTGTACCCGCAAAGATGGATGATGATGGCTTTATTCATGCTGTACACAATCAACGGTGGAATGCAATGGATTCAGTTTTCAATAATTAACGACATAGTTGTGAAATATTATTCGGTATCGCCTACTACCGTAGAATGGACATCGAATATATTTCCCTTATCATATATTATTTGTATCGCACCATCGCTTCATGTATTGGAACGAATTGTGAGTTCGAGTTAACGCCAATAACAATACGTTATACAAGATAATTTACACAAGACAATTTTTCTTTCGTAGTAACTATCCCAGTACCCTTCTAGTACGATTTTATCACAGATAATTTGTGCGTGTACATACTTGTAGGGGATCAGAAACACGATGCTTATAGCAACGACTGGGACCTTCCTCGGAGCTTGGATCAAAGTATTTTCCGTAGCACCGAACCGGTTCTATATGGTACTATTAAGTCAAGCATTTCAAGATTTTTTTGAAAATAGATTTAACGGCGTATGGTTCGGTGCTAAAGAAATTTCCCTCGCTGGTGCATTAGCTTTGTTTGGAGATCAAGTAGGTATAATATTTCGAAAGTAATTGAAGACCAAATTACAAAAACCACCCTTGTCAAAAATGAAAAATTTTCAAAAGCGATATTCATCACTGCTCTACAATGATGCATTGGTAAACAGCGCCCCAAACGATATTGTGAGAGTAACAGGAACTACTCTAGTTTATAAAAAAAACACTTCGAGCGCTGTATACAAATACATCTGGGAAGTCCAGTGGTTTCTGTCGTGCTTGTTTTTTATTTTCATTTTTGACAAGGGTGGTTTTTTTAATTTGGTCTTCAATTTTTAACATATCATGCGATTTTCTGAAGATAATCAAAATCATACATTTCATTTTCAACGAATTACATGCTTACTCACGTCAATTTTAATGATTTTTCATTAAGGTGGGGGGAGCAATTGGGTTCAAATCACCATCGCTTATGATTAGAAATAATTCTGACACCAAGGTGATTGAAGCTGGGTTATGGCTAATGCATTGCTTGATAGCTGGACTTTCGACTATAGTCCTTTTACTGGTCTTTACATGTAGGTGAAGGAATGTTAGTTTAGTGTACGTATTCCTTGCATTAAAAAACAATAAAAACAACCACATATTATCATGTTTTTTTTTCAACAGTTTTTAAAGAAAAACCACCTTTACCACCCAGCGTCGCTCAAAACCTTCAAAACAAAATAAAAACCGAAAAAGTTTTGAAAAAATTAAAGTATATTTTAAAATAGCCATCATTATACTGATCCTTAAATCGTATGGTCTTTGTATCGGAGGTTTCAATGCTTTTGCTGTTTTGCTTAATCAAACAGTTTTGAATAATTTTCCGGTAAGTTATAAACATTTTTCTTTTTTAGAAAAGCTTCAATCATACTAAAAAAAATACGAATAGGTATATTCAATTTTTTCAAAAAGCTCTACACACAAGAAATTATTCTTCATTTTTTTTTTTCAAGTACCTACCACCTATTACATGGATCCCCGAAATTGCGGCAATGGTCTAGTTGTAATCTATACCCTTCAAAACGTAAAAAAATTTTACTCCCGGACCAAAGTCCCACCATGAGAACAAATTTAGTACCTGACTTTTCGTTTTACAAAAAGTCGGTAAAAATCTCCGATTTTTTGTGAAAGCGAGATCTCGGAAGTTTGCAAACAGAAGTATGGCAAATATATATTCGTTCGAAAGCTTTTAGCGTGTAGATGAGCACAAAAAATGAAATGTCAATGAAGTATTCAGGAGCTTTTCTAAAAAGTTCGACAAAGTTTTGAACAATCAGAGGTCTTCCTTTATCTAAATATTGTTTTTTTGCCGATAACTCGCGATCCGCGCATCACGGCGAAAAACTAACCGCTTATAGCAGGTCGCAAATTTTCCTTTGGTTCTGTGGAAAATGTCGGAAAATTCATCTTTCATCCGGAAAAACAGAATAAATGTTTTGAATAAATTTCGCGATATTGTTTTTCGCGAATAACCCGCGATATGTGCGTTCTGGCGAAAAAGTAACCTCTTATAGCAGTTTGCAAATTTTCCGCTCTAAAACTTTGGTTATTCGGATAATTTTTGCAAAATGCGTTTTTCTTGCGGAAAATCTAAAAAACCAGTTTAAATTTGCAAATTTTCCGCTCTACAACTTTGGTTATTCGGATAATTTTCAGAAAATGCGTTTTTTTGCGGAAAATCAAAAAAAAAAAAAGTTTAAATGAATCGTTCGAAATACAAAATTATCTTGGTAGTATACTCGTAGGTACCTAAATTGTACAACAGTTCGCAAATTTTTCGCTGTACAACTGAATCGTCAGAAACAGAAGTAGGTTAAGTCACATTTTCTAAATTTTTCAGGAGAGCAAAAAAACTGTTTACTCCTTACTGAGTGAACTAGAAATGGATTTTTTATCGATTATAATATGGCATTTTTCACGACAAAAACGTTGATAGTATTTATTTCTTTCTGACGTTGACCACTGTCCAGTTATTCGCGATTGAAAATGTGACTTAACCTGTTTCTGTAGTAAATGACTTTAGTTTTTTTTTCCAAACTTTTTTCTGTCTAAATGACCACTACCTATTATGCAATATGAAGTGGGAAACCAGTTTTTCTTCAAATTTGATCAAACAATGTCGATATTACACCTAGAAAATATTTTTTTTAACGAAACCTTACTTTATTATCGAAAAAAAAAACACCAAAAAAATCTTCCAATGGTCTACGTCGGAAATGACTTTTATTCATCAGAAATTCGAGTAAATTATGAAAAAGCAAAATAAAAAAAATATATCACTTCGAAAAAAGCATGTTTTGATAACAAAGTAAACAACTTGATTGGACTTAACCTTATTCTGCAGTAAAAAAGTGTGACTTAACCTAGTTCTGGCTGTTTTGAAAATTTTAAAATCGTTTTTTTGACTTGAGGAATGGTCAGATCTGTGTGATTTTTTCACAGATGATGCGTCTTGGTCTTGCAGTGTTGCTTTTGGAAAAAAGTGATTTTGGCAAAAGTGGTGACTTAACCTACTTCTGCTTCTGACGATTCTATAAAATCGTGTATTCGAAAATCGTAACGAGACGTGTACACAGTACATAACAACAATGATTAGCGTTTTTACTATCTATACGAGCGTGCTGCGCCGGCGCAACCCGATGCTCGGCGACGCGTGCTGAGCGGCACCGACGTCACAACCTAAAATATTCCAAAAAACAGAAATTAGGCACTTATGAGGGTCCGACAAGAAATCTGACCCCATATTCGTGTTCAGCGGGTTCGATTTATGTGAAAACGACACTAATATTGTTGTCTTACCTGCACTCCAAAATAGGGGGTGGGGGTGCCCCTGGGGCCCAAAATAGAGCAAGAGGAATTTTGCGAACCCCGGCTATTATTTTCTACTGATCCAAGTAGCAAATTTGAAAAATTTCAAAGCTCTTTCACCAATAGCGATAATTTTTGAAAATTTTAAATTTGCTCTGAATTTTAATGAAATTCGAACACTTGACTTTTTGAAAAATAATTGGTAGGTACAGTTCTTCAAAAAATTGAATTTTCAATTTATGTATTTCATAAAACACTCCTCTTCTCTTTAAAAACGCGACACTGTAATTTATCAACTTTCTGACTTAGCGACTTCTCTATACTTTTCCTCTCCGATTCACTACTGTTCTGGTTCCTGGTTCTTTGTTGTATCCGAATTCCAGATTTTATAAACTGTCCCTCTGACACTCTAGAGTGTAATATTAGTATTTCATCATAACAAAATACAATATTATTCCATTTTTTTTTTGTCATTTAATGAAAATGCTAGTTTCATCTCTTAAAAAAGAGCATTTTTATCAAGTACGATAATGTCACAAATAAAAAATATTTATAACAGTATCTGCAAGTAAAATTATTTACAAAAAAAAAAAATCATTAAAAAAATGTATTGATAATTTTTTTTTTAAGATTACCAATCAAGTCAAGTGTTAGGTAAGTATATAGTATCTTTTTTTTTCAAAATCAACATTTGAAATGAATTTTTAAAACATAAATGTAATGTAAACGCAAATTATACCTAAATTATTTTAATTCAATTTTTTTCAGGTATCAGTCGATTATGAATTATGCTTAAGATTTTAAAAATTAAATTTAAGCAATACGAGTAAAAAAGTTATTGATATAGCCTTATAATATTAATAATAAAATCATAAAAATTAATAATTTCCTACCGTACCTACGTATATGTACGTACCTATTATGGACTATTATTTTCTTTGTCGATCAGTTGATTGTTTGTTTCTTTCTTTGTTTAAATATTTATAATGAACTATTCGCTCAATCAAACGTGGAAGAAAATTATAATTTTCCCTTATTTTTTTGAGTAATTTCGTACACATGCAAATGTATAAGTTTAGTAGCTACGTCTGAATTGATATTGTTTTTTAAATTCAAATTTTTGTAAGAGTAATACTTGTATTTTGCTTATAAACCCAATTTTTTTAGGTATTTTCTGATGGTTTATCTTTCTTCATTAGTAAGCTGGGCTAACTTGGGTAATTGAAGTCTTATTATCTTCTGTAACGGAACCATCGGGATTAAGTTTGGTTTTCCTATAAAACGCTATTATGGCCATTACGAATAAGAATGCTCCCAGGCCAATAAGAACATATCGGCCGTACTTCACTATGTTCATTGGTCGATAGAGGGCATTTCTTACCATTCTTGCCAATGTATCATTTAATTCTAATCCCTGTTAAAAAAACAAAAAAAAAACAAAGAATATAGTGCTGTAGAGAGTAAAATGTAACGCGAATAAAGTACTGTATATAAGTAAAGTACTATAAAGATAAATAGGTAGGTCTAGGTATGCTTACCTCATCGACCCAGAATATAGGCATGAGGAAAGGTTCTGGCGCTAGTTCCTTCATTATAGTTATCTTTTTTATTTGCTGAACGAACATGTTAAATTGCAATCGCCTTTTGCCTGCTACTGGCGTGCCAGTTATCTAAACATGTAAACAGTTTTAAAGTAAGGCAGCGTCGAGCAAGTTTAGAAATGCCTGCGCTGTAAAAAAATTATTTACCGGTTCAAAAGTGCTGTAGATGCTATGTTTCTCTTCATCTGGATTCATCCCAGTTACTCCGTTTAGATAATCGAGGTGGCATCCCCAGCAGTGAGGCAATGTGAGAATTATAGGAGCCCCTGTAAAAACATTGATAACGATGTTAGCGAACTTTTTATAAATGTTTCGACGAACATTTCACGTTGGTTCTTTATTCCCGATGATAAAAAAATCACCTGTGCATTTCGTGGAATCAAAGGCACCTTTTTTCAAACACGTGTCATTAGTAGTACAAAAACATTTCAAGTCTGGGTCGGTGGACATATCCCCTAAATCAGCGGTGTAATGATAGCCGTGAATACCTTTGAAGTCTTTGGGACCGACATATTTCGCAGCCAGCGATCTGAGTTTCATTTAATCAACATTTTAAAAACATACGAATTTTCCAATATTTCTCGTAATTATTCGGATTTATACTCGGCATACCTGCATATTTCAGCACCAAAATTCCAAACGTCCTCATTTGGTTTCATGAAAGGTGGGAAGATGGTGGTGTCAGTACCTCTAATTTCGTTGCATTTTGGCCCACTCCAAAAATCCATTTCTGGTTTCCCATTATATAAGACCACCCTACCTACATCTTGAATATTTACCATGCCTCGTTTTACTGTTAATGAATTAGTATCCGGGGTAGCATTTTTCTAAACGATAAACAAATCATTTGATAAAAATGTAGAATGAGGATGTTTTTTCCCCTTTGAAAAAACCAAGCAACTTGAATATTTATAAGTTGAAATGTGGTGAGGTAGCTCCCTTTTTCGAAAAATTGAAGGCGCTGTAAGGTGTCACCTAAAATTTTATCAGGGGAAAATGAAAAATTTGGAATTATTTCTCTTGAAATGAAACAACTTGGATGAGTTAGGTAGTACCTACTAAAAAAGCAAAAGTTTTAAAACTTGGTGTTTTCTTCATATTTTTTAAAATGCCGGGGGCGCTTAGTAGGCACCACTTGAAACTTGACTGGGGAAAAATTTTAAAATAAGGAAATTATTTTTTAACAAAAAAGAACAACTTTAATAAAACAAAAAAAAAAAAATTGAAAATTAGACGAACTGGAAAAAATATATTGTACGTAATATTTAGAAATTAAATTGATAAAAATGAAACTATCGCGGTAAAATTGTAAATTTTAAAAAAACAAGAAGGTAAAAGAGCATGATAGATTAAAATAAATTCGGCTAAAAATGAAATTTTTCGGGATTAAGAAATTAAAAAATTGAGGGATATAAATGAATTAAAAATGCACGTAAAGTAGAAAAATATAAAAATAGTAAATATACGAGTAGAGAAAATAAAAATTCAGAAATTATAAAAAATTTGTATATGGGTGAATTTTATATGTAATGAAATTAAAGAATCATAAAAAATTGAAAAATGTAAAAGAAACTATGTTTCATAAATATTAACTCTCTCCAATTTTGAAATTTTTTGTGATTAATTTACATTTTTTTTATGATTGGCGTGGTATTTTCAACCTTTTTTTTACATTTTTCAATTTATTTCAGTCTTTCTAATCTTTCTATTTTTTACTTTTCTGCATTTTTTTATAATTTTAAAATTTTTTATGTCTTGATTCCACACACAAAAATTTCATATTTCTTTTTCTTCAATTTTTTCATTTTTCAAAATCTATTATTTATTCAATTAATCTAAATTTTTCGATTTTTACTTAATTTGTCAATATATTTCAAATTTTTAATTCCTCCTTCTTTATAAATCAATTACTTAAATAAAATAAAAATTTTAAAAATATTTCAGAATGTC
This sequence comes from Trionymus perrisii, assembly GCA_900050545.1. Lineage (NCBI taxonomy): Eukaryota > Metazoa > Arthropoda > Insecta > Hemiptera > Pseudococcidae > Trionymus > Trionymus perrisii. The sequence goes on along the minus strand of FIZV01057921.1, from coordinate 10,883 downwards.
TGACGTACAAAAGTGATAATCGTGGCGGAATTTCATTGCGTTTTTCGTCAGTCTCGTCATGATATTAGGTATTTATAAAAATTAATAAATAAGTAAGAAGAAAAAAAAATAGCATGGAAAAGTTGGGAGGAAGTAAGAAATACGATATTTCGAAAAAAAAGTATTGAAAAATCTAAAAAATTAAAAAAAAATTGGAGTAAATAAAAAATTGAAATATTTTTGCAAATTAAAAATCGTGAAGTTTAGATGAGTTGAAAAAGGAACGGATTGAAGAAAACATGAAAACTTTTTGTGGAGTTAAGAAATTATAAATAATTGAGAGATTTGAAGGAATAAAAAAAAAAATTAAAAAGCTTAAAAAATTGAAAGGTAATGAAAAATGCAGAAATTTAGAATAATTAGTTGATAAATAAAAAAAAATGTAAAAAGAAAGTCGAAGAAATCAATTATTGTAAAAATAAATAAATAAATAAATCGCGGAAAAAGTTTGAAATTTGAGTTTTTTAAAATTACCTACTGAGTATCCCACATTTTCCATTTTTATTTTAATTGTTTTATTTTATGTGTTTGGCCCTAGTAGCAGTACAAGGCACCTAAAATGAAAAAAATAATAAAAATGGAAAATGTAGGATAATAGGTAGGTAATTAACAAAATTAATGAATTGTGAAAAAGTTTAGAATGATAAAAAATTAAGTGAACACAAAGTTTTGAAAATTTTTAGGGAATTGAAAAATTAAAAGAGGTACTATACATCTTAAAAAATTGAAATTACGATATAAAAAATTTTGGGATTTCTTAAAAAGTTGAAAATGCGAAGAAAATGTATGACTCGTGAAAAACTAGAAATAATAAAATATTTTTGAATCACATAAAATCGAAAAATTCAAGGAGTTAAAAATTGAAATGTTTAGAAAAAATAAAATAATTTTAAAACATTTATGCCAATTCTTTGAATTTTTGTTTGAGAAATCAGGCATGCCTCAAGTACCATATAAAATTAAGTTTGGGTGAAAATAATTTTTTTTTTCAGTCTGCATGAAATGGAAAATCTTTGATGGGTTAATAAGCAAAAAAAGGCTAGATCCCTGTCAACAATCTATCTAACATATTGTTAGCATTGATAGCATTATGCTAGCATAAAACTAGCCTGTTTTGGAACACAAATAATGCTAGATGCTAGCACAATGCTGTTCCAAAACAGGCTGACATGATGCTAGCATTCTCAAATATTTTTGTCGATAGGGGAGTTGGATAATCTGCTACCTAATTTTTTCACTTTCTAAAAAATGCGGAGCTGACCACAGTAAATCATACGTAATGCGTTACATATACCATACCGTTCCAAATATGGAAAATTTGAAGTGTTCGTCATCTATAACTTCTAGTCCCGCAGGTTTTGCTCGTATTTGATCACAGACCGCATTCACAGCAAATTCTTTCGATCTCGTACAATTAATCAGGATTCCGTCGAAAAGAAATTCTTTTGCTGTAGTAGTCATAAATATGCTTTTCGGATTATTAAATAATTGTGGTAATGCTTTATTTATCATATTCAGAGCTCCGGGTTTCGTTTGCATGGTTAAGGTGGCAAAGGTCTGAAAAGCATAATTGTAACGAAATAATTTTTATAATGAGTATTTCATGAGTACTCGTATTTACCTGGGTAAGTGTGCTTCTGTCGTTCGCTTAGAAAGAAAAGAGGTGAGAAAGGAGGAGGTTGGAAGTTGAAGAAATTTCGTATAAAATAAAAAAATATCACATTTTTTTCTTTTGTAGAAAAATACCATAAAGAATTTATATCAAGTCTTTTCTTAATTTGAGAAAATTCGAGTACTTAACTCACCTACTTTTTTAATTTTTCAGTCGGTAGATTTTCAATTTCTTTTAACATGCACTTTTTAAAGATTCGATTATTTAAAAAATTAAAAGTGATGTTTTTTTAACTTACCTACCTACTAACTAGTAACCCTTCTTATAAAACTGAATTTCAACTAATTACAATGTAATATTATATTTTTACCCTCTCAGAATCAAAAAAATTCTCAAATAAAAAATAATTGCCGACTTCATACATTTTCTATTTATTAAAAAAAGAAAAACATTTTATTCGAGCGTTGATATCGCGTATTGCAGTCTCTAGACAGATAGTTAATACGTATGTTTGCCCGAAGGCTGATTATCTACTAGAACACAATGTGGTATTTTTGGCATTACATGCCGTACTGCACCCGAAGTATCCTTGAGAAAATTCGAGTGAATAAAGAGCTTATTTAAGTGCATACGTACTTTGTCGTGGATATACATTGTATTATTATTATTGAAATGACGTACGAGTATAAATGAATTTCGTACCAAAACGAGTAGGTTAGGGATGACTAGAATTTCATCGCCGGTCAACGGTTTGCTTTCTTCTTCATCGAAATAAAATGTATTGATCATGTTATACGTAATGGTATCTTCATTCGGATCATCGACCAAATTAGCCTTCGCTTTCCATTCTCTGTAATGTGAAATTACGTATTTGGTAGTAATTGCATGTAGGTAATAGTTAAACGCATTGAGATTCCGAATTGACGTCATGTGTTGTACGTAAAAGACTTAATTGACCACTTTCTACGTATTTTTTACGCGACGTTTTAAATATCGAAACGGTGATCAAAGATTTGGTAACCTATTCGATAATTTATACTTAAATATGTACTAGTGTGGTGTGAAACAATGTTTTTTCAATTGAACTAAATTTTTCTCACAATCACAATAAGAAAGCATTGCTCGTCTTTAAATGTAGAATAACATTTTGAAACGGTTGAACAAATATTACATAATTAAGTAGATATTTCTATCGGTCAATATTGTGAATTTAGTCACACCCTAAATATATTATTTGCTTCAAGATTGTTTTAGAATGAACACGAATGATTCCGATTCGTTGAAATGACGTTCAAGCAGACTAAAACTATGACTCGAGTGTTTATAGCATGTCAAGTTCAAGGTAAGATAATGTTCGTTCATCAGAAGTTATGGCATAGGTACTGTCTGTACTAATTTTAAGGACAGGCCCGTCAAGAGAAAATTTTAACCTAGTGGACAAATTTTTTCGGGATCTACTCCCCGCAACTACGGGTATCTTATTCTCTAGGAAATAATTTATGAAATGTCAAGTATTCAATTTTTGTTAACAGTTTGTTAATTTTGTTAAAATATTTTTTTGCATGAAATTAAAAGAATCTATTTTCAAAAAAAAAAAAAAGAATTAGAAAATTTTTTTCTCCAAAAATTTAAAAAACATTTTTATTTCCATAAAGAAAAAAATAATCATCTCAAAAAACTGAGATTTTTTTATAAAGAGAAAATTTGAGAAATACTTTCATGCCCACTTGAAAAAACTGAAATATATTTAATGTGAAGAAAATTCAATTTCTAAGACTTTGAACGAATAATTCAATTTCTCCAGTTTCCATTTTTCCATTTTTTAAAAATAAAAATAGAAAAATTTCCCCAATTTTTTGGAACAAAAAGTTGTTTTTTTACTTTTATGAAATTTTTTATTCTTTTTTTTTTCAAATCCTTTTAGTTCTTACACTGCAATAAATTTTCAGAGTTGAAAATTTTTCAATTTTTTATAAAGTAAGAAATCTATTTTTTTTTTCTACAGGAAAAAAATAGGAGAAAAGAGAGCCCAATTTTTGGAATAAAAATAATATCTGAAATTCTTGGAGGAGATGGGAGGGAAATCACATGTTTTAGAAAAAAAAGTTTTTCAATCTTTTTGAAAATAAGTTAGGTATTTCAAGTTCTGGGTGAAAAAAATAGATTTGAAAATTGTCTCAATTTTTTTTATTGGATGTTTATGGTCACAAAGTTAAGAATAACATAAAGTGACTTTTACAATATAAAAAAATTCTTAATTAGATTAAATTTTCAAAGCCGATGTTGTAGGTGTATAAAATTAATTAAATTAATACAATTATTTTTAGAAAATTTGAAACAATACCTATGTAGAAAATTTTTAAAATTTTTTTGAAATGAAAAAATTGGGCCAAAATTTTTTTTTATTTTTTTGTCATGAATATAGATTTTTTTACTTCAAAAATTAAGTGGAGTGGAAAAAACTAAGAAACTGAAAAAAATTGTTTAATTTTTGCCCTCAATTTTCAACTTTTTGAAACAAAAAATGATTACTTTTTTGGAGCAAAGAAATTCTCATTTTTTGGAATAAAAAAAAATCTCAAATTTTTAGTGGGTACAAAAAGCTGAATTTTCTTCTAATTAAAATTTCTCAGTTTTCTTAGAATAAAACTTTAAAATTTTTATTAAAAAATGTCAATTTTTTGAGATGAATTTTTTTCTTTTTTCTAGAATATTTTTTTTTGTTTTTGTTTTTGTTTTCAATTCTTGAGGAAACAGATTTTTTATTTATCTATTTTTTTTTGAAGGGGGTTCTCCTAATTTTATGAAAAAATCTCTTTTTTTCAGAAAAAAATTTTCTAATAAAATTAAACAAATTATCGATAAAAATAATTGATGAAAAAATCAAGTGTAACAACACGAAGTCAAATGAATGTAAACGAACTCGTTGGAAATGAACAAACACCAACGATAAGTAAAAAAAATAAATAAAATATTTTTTTCTTTAAAAAAGTTTTTAAAAAATTCGAAAAAAAATTCTCCGGAGTTTGTTCTGTTCATTCAAAACAACAGAATTTTTGTGTATTTGATTTTTGCATTTTCGTAAATTTCCAGAGGAAATTGACTATTTTCACAACCACTGGTTGGCGGAAGCTCGAGCACACAGCTACTGCCAAGTTAACGGCTATGTATCTTTGGTTGCTTCGAAAAATTTCTTAGCATATAACCTAAGTATTATCAAAATCTTTCTTTTTTTAAAATAACATTATAAAAAAGTTTTATAGTTTTTAAACTTGTAATTAAATATTTATGAAATCATTTCAATCTCGAAAAAATCCAGGCGTAATGACATTGACATTGCACCCACTTTCACTCCGGCATTTCCTTCTCGGAAGTCCTACCAAAGAAATCGCTATTTTAGCCACATACCTGTAAAAGAACGGACCGACTTGTTCTACATGAGCTTTTTTTCCTACGTGTACTTCATCAGGATTGGTAACATTGAAAATGTATATCTTGAAATCCAAAGCTAGTGGAAAAGTGGCCCAATTTTTACGATTTTCTGTACCTTTTTGCAAGTTTTTCGCCTAAAATGAGAAAATTTCATTGCATATTTTCTACAAAAAAAAAAGTACCGAAACACAAAAAATAAGGAAAAGAGGAATAAAATGGATAATGAATGAAATGTCATAATGGAAATGTACCTCTGAAAAGTTCACTGTGTGATATGTCATATAAGTATACTTATCGATAATTTGACATTAAAAAAAATTTTATTTTGAAATTATTTTCCTCATTGAGTTTTGATTTTGAAACTTGAATTTTCATAAAGCGTTTTCAATATTTTCGATTAATTACCCAAGTTTTTAGATGGTTTGGAAATTCTTTAAAAAACTCTATCAAAAATTTTAATGTGTTTTATTTACTTATTTATTTTTTTATCGTTTTCAAATTGTTGGAATCATTTTGATGGTTCTAATGTAATTCATCGTTGAATGAATAAAAACTTGAAAAAATGCAGTTTATTTTATATTATATTATGTAGTTACCCAAGTGAGGAAAATTCAACTCTAAATTGTGATTCCAAAAATTATTCTGCGGTATCTATGAAAGGCAATTATGCTGCTCGTTAGAAGCACATTATTTCGTAGAAAATACGTAATTTCGAGTGATTTAAAATAATTTTCGGTTAACATTACGTAGGAGGGGCTAGGTACACCGTTATAGGGTTATAAAAAATGGAATCAAAGTAAACAAAATCTAGGTAAAGTTTCAAGCGAATGTTCACATCTGTTTACCATTGCGATAAAATTTCTTAATCTTTCCCTTTTTTTAACTCCGTATCAAATATCGATATACTACATATTACACTGTTTCTGCAAATTAAGACGCAATATTAAAAAATAAATTCGTTTGCTCGAAAAACTTTTAGTTCGAAATTAACTTTTGATATTTTCATTTCTCAACACCTTAAGTACTGTTAACGCAATTCAAGTAGGTGAAATCGGGCATTCCTATGGGATTAGGTATTTAGTTCAGTTGAAAATCCCTACGGGTATCAAAAGAACGCTCGAATTAGCCTAGTCTGGGTTCTAATTTACTTATAATGAATTATTACCATCAGCTGTTAACATCTCGGTATTTTTTTAAAACGAACATTGTGCACATCGCTTGGGTATATATTAGAATTTCGAAACTAAATGGTTGTCGAATCGAATAGCTGAGGCAGAATTATTTTACATTTTCGTCGTTCGAGTTTTAGTATATTTCAATTATTCTATATTCATTTGTTGCAGAAAAATTCGAAGCGGTAAAAAAAATGTGAAATATTCGTTCATCGACAACTTTAATTTTTATTACTGTATTGTTCTGTTCGTGATTAGGTACATTAAATGTAGTCAACAATAGATTTTTTTTTCAAACAAGCTATAAATTATGAAAATTTTTGCCTCATATGACGTAGTCGTTCAATGACAAATGTGATGACATGGTCTATGTTAAAAATTCTAAAAATAAATTTCTTCTTTTTCACCAAACATATAATTTTGAAAAGTTGCGGTGGATTTGGCGAAAGCTACATTTTAAAGCCCTAAGGAAAATAAAACCTTAATTTTCTTCAAGGAAATATTGATTTCATCGTAGCTTGTATTTTTGATCTGTTTTACAAAGTTATCAGCTTACCTACGCCTATCTCGATTTTGAATCGACAGTGGTTCACAAAAATTTCAAATATTTTGTCAAGACGTGAAACAGAAACAGGTTTAATTTTTTGAAGTTAAGTACGGGAAAAATCTAACTGTCTTTGAAAATTGAGATGCTACAAAGCTTTGAAAATTGGTGTTGTAAGTTTTAGGCTCCATAGCGCCTCAGTTTTTAAAGGCAGACAAAATTATCACATGCTTCTTTTGTTCTTCTCCAGAAGTTACACCTGTTACATGTGGGAAGAGGGTGAATGATGATTTAAAAACAGAAAAAAAATAAAATAAAAAACTTGGAAATTTTTTGCGCTGACTGAAAATGAAGTAAGACATTTTTTCTTTCAAGAAAATTCAGATTTTTTTTTCCAAAAAGAAAGATAGAAATGATAGTAGGTACTAGGTAGGTAGTAGGTACCTAGACTGTATGCAGTGGCCAAAAGTATTAACAATTATAACTAACAATGCAAGTCAAAAATAAGCTGGACTGTTTGCACACTGAAATACATTTCTCTAGCCTTGTCAGTTTTTTCCTTGCCTTCGATATTTCGACTTATGTTGAGATTGAAATCCTCAACAGTACTAGTCAAAAGATCGAAGACACAGAAAAACTGACAATAAGGGTTGAGCAATGTGTTTCAGTTTCAGTGTGCCAAGAGCCCAGCATTTTGGAGCGGAAAACATTTTTTTAGCTCTTATATTGGTCGAGTAATTGATTGGTCGAAAAAACGTAATTTTTGTCTGAAAACCCCCTCAAGGGCATGGTGATTTGGACAGTGTGTGGGGATGTTATTGACATGTAGAAATAAAACTGCTTCTTAAAGGTTTAAGGACTAAAATGACATTTACTGAACCCAAGGGATATTCCTCTCTTCGCTTTTCGAAATGAGAAATATATAATAAGGATCAATATATTCGATTTAATTTGTTTTTCTTTAAGAAATGTCAGTTTTTAGCTTACTACTTTTTTATCCTATTACATTTTCAATTATTTTCTTTTACAGGAAATAGTTTTGTTGTTACCATCCTGAACATATGCCATAGGTACTTTTTATCGTAATACATCCTTATAACTTTGTTACTCTAGTTCTGGGCATCATAATTGAAATTCGATCGAAAGTTATTACGGAGTAGACATTAAGCCTTTCATCATCATTTATTGCGTTTTTTTTTATTATTATTATAAGTCTTGATTACTTACTATTGTCTAGAAATTCTATGACATGCCAAAAAAAAAAAAAAAAAAAAAAACTGGCTAAAAATAAACATTGTAAGCTGAATAAAACTCTGATACGCAATGCGGTAAATCGCACATGGGATTGATGATCATCTACTTTTTCCCCTATTGTTTTGACGGAATTTCGTAGTTTCAATGTCTGACCACTCGCCGGATATCATTTTACTCCAGGGCCAACAAAGGAGGTAAAAAATATTTCCGCACATCGGGGATGATTTTTGGACTCTCCATTTCAATCCTAGCCGATAATATCACGGAAACGTCATCCATGAGTGGAGTAATGTACATTAAGATCTGATTTCGTAAATTCACAAATAGGCCCGCAATTCCCAAACAGCCCTACTTTATGGCACTTAAAAAAAGGATTGTCAAAAAACAAAACTAGTTGGAAAATGTTTGGAAATTATTTTGCTGTTGAAAAGTTTGCAATTTTTTTCCTCTTGGAAAATGTATTAGTTGTCCTATTGAAAAATGTCCTCGCTACCTCCCTGCTTTTATTTTTTACTTTCAAGCGAACCGCTTAAACAAATCTAAAAATGTATCTCTCCCTCAATGAAAGCGAGCGGAGTTATTTTTAAATACCTATAGAATTGTTCGATTGAGTCATTTAGGTACCATAATGCAAAAAAGTATTCTTTTTCGCTCGGCTTTTAGAAAAGTTCAGATGGTTTTGTTGATCACTGACTTTCTCAGAACAGCCGAGAGACGAGAAATATGAAAAAAAAATAGTATAACTAACCAGTATTATCTTACGTTAATAGATAAAAAAATTTCAGTAATTTTGTAACTTTATATTAAAAAATTTTTTTAAATTTCTTTTGTGGTTACTGGTTAGGTTTTTAAACTTTGCTACTCTGAAAGAGATTTTTGTGCTCGTAGCTATAAAAAAATTTGTCAAAGGAAACTTGAAAATTTTGTAAATATGGTTCAGCTAGGAAATCCTTTAGTAGACTTTTTCAAATGAAATTTTCAAAATTCTTCGAATGAGTTTTAAAGTTTTGCATGTTACGATTTTCGCATTTAAAAATACCTATTTTGATAAGTAATGGACTGGGAACAAAGGGACAAGGTATTATCATTTTCTTTAGTGAAACTTCGGTAGCATAATAAGTATTAAGAACTGGAGGGTGGGTAGGAATGTTTAGAGGATGAAAAAGAGCTTGCGAATACCTTATTTCGTGATCTACATCTACCATTTCTATTGAGAGTTCGGGAGAATATTTCGCTAATGTACGTATTAGGAGGTTCATGTATACGCGTACCTAATACTTTACTGAGTGGATAGTCAGTCATTTATGAGAGAATCTCTTCCTCTCCTTCATAATATTTATGCAAATCGAATAAATGAGTTTTATTTTATTTTATCTCTGTAAGATGTTGAAAGACAAGATGAATAAAAATGTGATAAATTCGTCAGCTAATCTCGAGGATGATGAGATTGATGTATCGATGAATAAAAATTACGTTTTTCGTAGAAATATGTACGGTCATACTCGCTTTCAACAACACAAGTGGATGCAATTTTGAATAGTTCACTTTGCTACCTGTGTGATTTTTGAGTGCAGCAGCTTCGGAAATCCGTACCACCCCACAAATGCACCGACACTAATTAAAATCACTCCAAAAACGACCAACGTAGTTGGTCTTACCATGATTCACAGTTATTTCGATAACAATTTCAAATATATGTGGATACCATGCGAACAAATAAAAATTAACATGAAGACTGGTTGAGGATTCGGCGACATTTAACTTATGGCAGTCAACTTCGATACCTTTTCAAGGTCTTTAACATTGCGTGGAATATTTAAGTCCAGGTCTTCGTGTTTAGATGTATTATTATATTGAAGCAAAAACAACCTTATGAAGTTTAACTAATACATTATTTAAAGAAATACTGTGCGGTTATAATCGTCTGTATAACTTCTGAACCGTGACAGATGATAGGGACGTCGGTTTGACTCTTGATTATGTGAAGAAGAAGTATCGAAATTTGTTTACTCAGGCTTTATTTGCGATATATACGTTGAGCTGTTAAATTATGTGGATGTTTTAAGCGAGCACTTTCACAAGCTCGAATATATTCTGAAATGCGTTCAATTAACGTGTTATCTACGAATTTGGTAACTCGCAAAACGGTACCGATGGTGTCGTTTGACAAGTACATAGATACCTACATTTTTTCGCATAACGCATTTAGGTATGACACGTCGTTCAAGTTTTTGCAGTGGTCATTTTTGATATGTAAAAAAGGATTTAAATTAACCGTACTGGGCATAGGTGTTTTAAAACATTACAAAAAATTCCCGAAAAAATTAATATAGTAGGCGGATTTAAATGTATATCGACCTGAAGAAAAATTTTACTGCTTGAAAGCAGTTATATTTTAGCATTTAAAATCTAATTTTTAGTTTGAAATAAAATACCTAGTAAATGCTATTTCCCGCAAAAATTCCGAAGGAAAGAGAAATGGCTCTTGAAATATGTACTCAAATATGATTGAAGAAGAAAGAGTATTTTTTTCATTTTTTCAAAAAAAAAGTCCCAGTTCACCAAAAAAAAAAAAAAATGAAACCAAATTTTTCCTGACAAATGTTTAAAAAAAAACACAAAAAAGCAGAAGTAATAATGAAATTGTCTGTCAAAAAATAAAAAAAACGCGTAGCGGTCAAGATGCTACTCAAAGCCAAATTTATGATCCTGAGATCTTTCCCCGCGTACCGCTGAGCGAGATCTTTTTTGAAGAATTATCATAATTTAACGAATAAAAAAAAATCAATTCACTATTAAAAATACGTAATTCTAGTTCAAGAACTAAAAA
>FIZV01057917.1:0-18150 GCA_900050545.1 Trionymus perrisii | reverse complement strand
AAAAAAAATTGAAAATAATAAATCCAAATTGACAAAATTCGAACCTTTGAAAAAAGATATTCAAAATTGGAATTTGATACCAAATTATTGAATTCTTATTCTATTCAAGAATTCTACTAGTAATTAAATTAGGTTACTGGTTAATTCCCATCATGTTGACATGCGAGAGTCAAGAGACAGACAAGAGACAATGGTCGATTCGGTTACATTGAGAACGACAATCCGTCCGTATTACGAGGGCGGAGGTTCGAAAGAGGGTCTCCGGATGGGTCAAGGAGCACACAGCGTCTTTTCTGTCTCCGTTTCGCACCGTAAACCGTAGCTTAGGTATTTCATTCGACGCTGCCGGTGCTGTGCTACCGAAGACGATGCTGCTTGTGTTGGTGCCACCGCCGCTGCATGTTCTCCTACGACGACGTATATATTTCAATATTTTGGCCAAACTCCAATACCAACCGCGAACATCTTCGCAGTTAAGAAAAATATGCCCAATAGAATAGTTTCACGCTTCATTGTTTCTTCTGCGAGTGGTCGCTGCTGCAGCTCGTAGCACTGCTGATGTATGCGATCGTATAGCGCCAGCGCCGCAGTGTACGGTATAATTTTAATTATTATCGGTTCGCCTTCTCTTCTTCTTCTTATAAATTCTACTCATCGCGCGGTGACGGTTTCGTTTCTGTCTCCTTTTCTATTCTGTATCCCTCGTGGTTGTTTATACCGATTGGACGAACGTAGTACGTACGTATAATTTAACAATGGCAAGTGACCTGTGTTGCAATTTCGACAAAAGGTAATCAATCTTAATTCAGATGGCAGTCGCAAAGAGAATTAGCCAAATATATGCGTACTCGATAAAATATATCGACATGGTCAAAGGTCTGTAGTCCGTTAGCTTTTTTTTTACGCTCAAAAAAGGTTTAGCTAGCAAAGGGTTCATAGTGTCAATAAACCTTTCGATTACATGGAAAGATTGATCAGTTTGCACGTTTTTTCCACTCGCAAAGGTTTAATTTGATGGGAAAAAAATGAGTCCACCACGTGAACAAAATTATTTAGATTTTTCATCGCAGAATAGATCAGGTCAGATTTATTGACCTTGGAAAATAGAAAGGGAGCTTCTTCACATACATTGATCATATCGCAATATTACAGTATAATGTGTTTTTGATGACTTAATAAGCGGCAATATTGGGCGAAAATGTCAACCAAGTTAACAAACAAACGAGAATCGAATGAGGAAATAAGGGGAAAATGAGCGAATTTCATTCTCGTTTAAAATATTTTCAATTATTTTTGGCGAAAAAAATACGTAACCAGTTCGGCTGCCACATAAGAGCCGAATTTTTTTACTCTTTCAAGAACAAATGCAAAAAAGACCCCAAGACTCATTTTTTGACACCCAAGAAGGGGTGGGGATGACCTAAGAAGATGAAAATTTCAACGTTGAAGATAATGGGAGTACCCATTTCTGAGGTAAATTTCAAAAATTTTCAGTACTTGGAAATGTTTTAGAAACCTCCAAAAAAAGTTTCGCCCCAAATTCGAGCCCCAAGGTCAAAATTTCAAAAGACACAGTGATCTACCTCTGAAGATAATTTTGGCCCCTAAATCATTTAGTCTTGCGCTTTGGAGTGTAGGATGATCAGCGTACCTGGAAACAGGAATAACATAAAAGTGTTTGATTTTTGACCCTGCACAAGGGTCAAAAGGTGTTCAGAAGTCAAAACCAGAAAGCACATCAGCGGAATAAATTGAATCAGCGATTAAATTTTATGACCCCCGACCTGAAGGCTGATCGAGGGGAAAGAATGGCCCCAAAAATTTACTTTTAGGGGCCTTCAAAGGAGTGGGGAAGACTTAGGAAGCCGAAATTTACACATGCTGGAGACAATGTAAATCCTCAACGTAAGTGTAAATTTATAAAAAAATCTATATTTGTGGCCTTTGGTACAATTTTCATGAAACGTAGCTTGCTTTAAATTTGGTCTGCAAAGGTCAACGCCCCCTCCCCCAAAAAGCACATCAGTGACCCCAACCGATTTTTCGTGGCAAATTTTAGCCCCCCAAGTAATTTAGTTTGGGCTGTAGCCTAATCAACATACTGAGAAACAGAAAAAAAAAAAAACGTGAAATTTTTTCATTTTTGATCGTAAACAATGATTAAATAGGGTACCAAAGATTGAAACCCAGGACAAGGAGATCAGGGGCACGAACTAATCCTACGACGAGGAAATTTTGGGGTCCATATGCTAGTTTGGGGACCTTTAGTCTTATCAACGAGAAAACATGAGCCAAAATTCACTTTTTGGGGCCTAAAGAGAAATGATGATGAGATTGGTGACCTAGGAAGCTGAAATTTATGTTCACCTTCGTCGTTGGTGTAAATTTCAAAAAAGTTTGTTTGTTTGGACCTCTGCTGGAGTTCCTACAAAAAAGGGCCTCATTGCAAATTTAAAGTTGAGGCAACCAAAATTTCAGAGCAGATTTCCTCTAAGGGATCTCGCGCTGCAAGTTTGACTTCATTCGACCCACCAGACATGGCGTTAGAGGTCCAAAAATGACGGGAAATTACTGTACTGATAGATATAGACATTGCAGCATGGACCCTATCGTAATGTTTGAAGGCGAGAAGTCCTACAATACGATAAAAAGATATTCCACTCTCATACTTCTAAATCAGATCCTAACGCAATAGCCATCATTGCAGTAAAAAAAAACAGCTAAAAAGGAAGTCAACCGAATAATTAAATGCCATTTTAGGAAATAAAATCGAAATTCAATACGAAACTATACAAATAAATTATAAAACTCGTCGCAACCGTCAAAACCGTAATAAAAATGTTTTTGAAAAGTTCGCAATTGAATGTACCTAATTAACCAATTGGCGAAAAGCAATCTGGGACTGCGAATCCATACAAAGCTGGAAAATTCGAAACGTACTCGCTATTTTATAAGTTTACAAAAGGGCTGTCTACTTTTCGCATTCACAACTACTTACAGAAGGAAAATAAGCTACCGGTGAATTAAAATTCCGACGTCGACATCACACAACGGTAGGAAAAACGTGCACAGATAACCAATATGAAAGAAGGCCGATAAGAAATGTTTAGTTATTGGAAGTTTAGTGTGTTTTCACGATACTTAAAGACAGAGAGAAGAAATGAAGCAACGAAATAGAGAAGAAAACGTTCGGTTGTTTACGTTACTTTATGAATACTCATTAAAAGGATATAACATGATTAAACTTTTTAGCATTTCAAATCAACTCGAAAGGAGTTTCTTTCGCTGCGAGATATTTACTTTACTTAACAAGTTTTGTGGTCTTTTGCGGTAATTTCGTTTTGAGATGCGAGTTGAAAAAAAAATAAATTAAAAATTTTATCACTGACTAGGAAAGGGGGAAAATTCGCAACGTTTGCAACCTTCTTAATCTTAAACGCACGAAAGAGTCCTTCACCTTAATGGGAAAATTAGGCCAATCTCGCGAACAGTTCGAAACTACAGAGAAGCGTAGATTCACAAACACTGTGCACACGTATCGAATTAGAAATTATTAAACCAGTGGGTTTTCTCGTTTGGTAAAAAAATATTAGATAAATATTGGGAATAGGGTAAAGTTTTCATAACGTGTCATGTTTTTCACGATACGAAACAAACGCTTCATTAATCAATCATACGATATAAGGAACTACTCATTACACCGATAACGTTACGATATCACGCAAAAAACAAGTTCGAATGGAAAGAGAGAGACAGCAAAAAAAAAAGAATATTACAAAAATACACTCAAAGATGGAGAATACCTACCCAAGAAAAAGTAAAGGAACCGGTTCTTGGTGTATTAAAATTATTAAATCAACACCGCTTAATATCTTACTGATGGAACGAAAACAGAAATAGAAAAAATACACTGAAACAAGTATCTAAAGTCTAAACTAGCACGATTTTTAAATTTTACAAACACATCAAATTAACCGTAGAGTACATTATAATTACAAATATAACAAGTACGTGAATAGAATACCCTAAACCTGAATGGCGTTTAGGTTGCTTTGTTTTTATACTCGCGACAGTGTGATGGGAACTGATAAGAGAAATTAAACTGGAATATAGACGAGCTTTTTCATACTTGGCACTTTAAAAAAATATAATTTTTTTTATTCGGACACCTACCCGGTCGCTGTAATATTGCTTTAATTATACGATGATAATAATAGAAGAACGATGACAAGAAACCTACAAGGGGTGAAGAAATCACCGACGTCGGCGTACTAACGATCTATTTTTGTTACAGCAACAGTAATCGACTTGGAAATATTATCGTTTGCACAGATAATGTACAGAGGAAAAAAGCGCATCCGTTATCGAGCCGCTGACAATGAATAGCTCCTTTTACGTAATTAATTTATAAGATTGGATAATTACCTGTGCATAAAAACGTAAACGGTATACCGTACTGCCATTTCTTTTCGTGCAAAGGTATTAAATTGAAAATATATACTTCTCCTTCGGGAATATACTGAGAGTATCTGAGGAAATTGAACGCGAAATATGCCCACAGTGCGAGTTGCGCTGCCGCCATAAATCCCAAATATCCGAAATACCACGAATTGTTGTGGTACAACAGAACGTCGCTTTTTACATTAGTATCGATATCAAAAACTGATTTTTGGTGAGCTAGACGATATGCGGATGTGGTGTTACGATGGATGGTGAAAACACGTTTAGAAATCGCTTCGAATACCGAACCGTTTAATGGTTTACGTACGGCCGAATCGTTGTACTGCCGGAGTTGGTTGGTTAATACATTTTTCAAATATTTGCTATTGATAGCGCACAACGAATACCGAATATGCTTTCCAATTACACCGTACTTAAATGTTTGTAAACTAACAGTAATACTCATTTTCTGAAACAATTAATAACTGCATAAATGTTGAGAGATACTAACCATTAAATCATGTTTATCTCATTTCTAAAGTCACTATACTTCTTAAACTTTTAACGTAATTCTGCGGACATCGTGCTTCATCGCAAAACTTTTTTAGAACTTAAAACTTTAAAATTGATATGGTTGAAATTAATTTTCGCACTAAGGTTGCGTTCAAGATCGCAATATTTTTCAAATTATCCTACAAAATCGGTACATTTTAAGATGAGAAAAACTCGCAAAACGACAAGGTATGGTCATGGCATGGAAAACAGTCACGTAATTACAGGTAATTACCACAAAATTACCAATCTGCAGAGATTTTCATATGAATTTTTACTGTTTTCACAACAATTCATTGCTTTACGTTGTGAAAATAGCAATATTCTTGTTATCGTCGCACATGTTTTTTTCGGGCTTATCTAGGAAAATAGTCGTGGAAATGGAAAACGAAAAATAATTCGTAGGATTTATGAAGTATAAATTTAATTAATAATTGATTAAAATGCAGAATAAGAAAGCAAAATACCTTGTAGTGGATACTACGCCATTTATTCAGAATGCTCCTCTACATGTAAGTTGTTTTCCGTTGTTTCTTCTTCAGCTAGCGTTTAAAATCAAAGCTACTTACTTTCAAAAATTTTATTTCACTTTAGGAAGTCGGAGAAAATGTCATAACTTTATCAGATGTTGTCGAAGAAATTCGAAATAGAAGGCAACTTCGTCATCTGGCTTCACTTACTTATGATTTACAAATCAAAGATGTTTTTCAAGAGAACATTATTTTCGGTAAGGGTTTCTGTTAGTGATCAACTATTGAACTAGGTATTGCATTTCTAAATTTATCCATTCTACAGTGAGCGAATTTGCGAAAAAAACTGGTGATTATAGTTCCCTATCGAGTACTGATATTAAATTGATTGCGTTGACGTATCAACTGGAGTTGGAACATGTTGGTAAAGATCATCTTAGAAAATCACCACTAATGAAAAGATTCGATATAAATGCCTCAAAAGTAACAAAACCAATCGATCCAAAGAAAAACGGATTATCTCTACCAGTTAAAGTAAGTGCATTAGGTGAATGATTCAGACTCACTTAGGACATAACCAGGAGTAGGTCTTTGGTAATCTCTATGAATCAGCTTGCAGATCTTAAAATAAAGGAAACCGAAGAAAGTAGCGACGATGAAGGTGATGATTTTCACGAAGAAAGTAGCGACGACGGAAGTGATGATTTTCACGAAGAAAGTAGCGAAAGTGAATATGAAGATGCTGTTTCGTCAAATGCGGAGGAGGATGAACAAAGTGAGGAAGATGAAAACGAAGAAGGCGATGTAGACGACCAGGAAGAGGAGGAAGATGATGAAGAACAGGAAGAGGAGGAAGATGATGATTCCAACTGGGTTACTCCGAGTAATATCACTAATTTGAAAAGAAACGTAAACGGTGGCAATTTCGACGATAAAGAAATCATTGTTGGATGCATGAGTACTGACTTCGCTGTTCAAGTAAACCATTTTTCAATGATTTTTCTTGAAACATAGAGCATATTAACAAAAATTATTCGTATTTTCAGAACGTCTTATTGCAAATGGGCCTAAATGTAGTAGCCTTAGACGGTAGAGTTATCACTCAATTACGTTCTTATGTATTGAGATGTTACGCTTGTTTCAAACTCACGACGAATATGAGAAAAGTATTTTGCCCCAAATGTGGTATGAAAACGCTCAAAAGAGTATCCGTATTCACCGATAAAGATGGCAACAAATGTATTAATATCAATTTTAAAAAACCTATCTCAACTAAGGGAAAACGAGTTAGTATTTTTGAATATAATCTTTGTATTATTCAGTACCAGAATATGATGAAATGTTTTGTGTAGTTTTCCTTACCAATGCCTCAAGGAGGTAAACACGCCGTTAATCCTAGACTAGTAGCAGATGCCAGAAGACCGCATCAGAAACCTTCCAGACTCGCCAGAACGAAAACTGATGCTCTCGAACCAGATTATATCGCCGGTGGGTGAATTTCATTCATTTATGTCATTTAGTATATTGTTTCAAACTAATAATCGTTCGTGTTTCAGGTGTTTCACCTTTCGCTACCAGAGATGTGTATTCAAAATCTGCTCAACTTGGTTTCAATAAGGGAAAACAAGTGTTCAAATATTGGATGCGAAGAAATCCAAATGAAGCGAAACGAAATCCCAAGAAATAATTTTTACAGAAATTTTGTTTATAATTTTTTTTTATTTATTTGTTGAAAATACATTCGTAATCGTCGTTTATGAAATAATAAATAAACGAATATGAAATGTATTATACTGTATTTGTTTGTTTTTTAAATTTCTTCTTCTTTTTAACCTTTTTTGGTTTTTTATCTTTAGGCTTCTTCTCTTTTGGTTGTTTTTCCAATAGGGGTATCTGTGTCCAGGCTATTTTTTCTGAATTGACTTCATTTTGGATAGGTTCCTGTTCAATTGATCCTTCTAAGTTTGGTTCTTGGTTAATTGATCCTTCTGAGTTTGTTTCTACTTTAACTATTTCCTCTAGATTAACAACTTTGAGGATCGTTTTACCATGCTTTTCGGACGAGCCTCCGACAGCAGATATGTGTGGGTAATCTGGATTAAGATCTATGCAATGTAGAGCTTCCAATTTTAAATCTCTCATAGTTATCATTTTAAATTCATTCGACGTGTCCCATAATTTCATACATTCGTCCGTTGAAATACTAACTAGCACGTTGGGATGACTACAGTCGACACAAAGTCCGGTAACCTCTTTACTATGGGCTTGAAACTGGTAAACGGGTTTATTTTTCTTACGCCAATCTAAATAGCGAATTTGTCCATCTTCGGTGCCAACGAAACATCGATGTTCATTTTTCATATCCCAGAATATCGATTCGACCGGCGAATTCAAATCTATTTCTACAAACTCGTCGTAAACTCGACAATCAAAATTACGTATAATTCCATCAGCGCAACCAGTCAATAAAAATGAAGCATTATGCGGATTCCAAGCCAAATTTTGTACTTTATCATTAAAGCTTGTAATTTCGGTGGCAACTTTACCGTTATCTAAATCCCACATTAAAGCTCTATTATCTACACCACCGCTGCATAAAATATGAGTCAAATCCGTATTCCATGCTAAACTCAAGACAGCGTCGGTATGGCCGTAATTCTTCTCTGGTGTTTTTTTTTTATTGCGTCCTAATGTGAAAACTGGTTCGACTGAATTGATAATATCTAAATCCCAAATTTCAATTATCGGTTTCATTCCCCCGATAGCGCAAACGTTGCTGGTTTCAGAGGCTCCAGGAATGTTTAACCATTCTATACATAACGGAGGTGATTTTAGTACTATATCGTGATGGATATACATATCACCGTCGTTTTCGTTATAAACGTATACATCCAAGGTGTTATAGTCATCTTCGACATGCCCTACAATCAATAAATTATCGTCTTCTTTAATAAGTTCGTCTTCTTTTTCGCTATCATCGGAATCTTCGTGCTTTCGTTTCTTCTTTTTCTTTTTTTTGTTTGTATCGAAAGTGGCGATACCTTTGAGACTTACTCGTAATTCGTCTTCATTATCGTAGTTTTTGAAATCGTATTCGTCGTCCGAAGAAATTGGTTTCGAAGGCTCGCCTGAATCGTCTTCTTCGTCGCTTTTATGTTCAACGATTTCTCGAAGTTCCTCTTCACTCAGATGGACATTGTCGGGCACTTGTTTGGCGACACCTTGCTTTATCCATTTCACGCAGCTGATGAAATTCATGATTGCGGAAACACACAAAAGATATATTATACCACTTTGCAGTTCAGACTAATATTTAAAAATTTGATTT
This sequence comes from Trionymus perrisii, assembly GCA_900050545.1. Lineage (NCBI taxonomy): Eukaryota > Metazoa > Arthropoda > Insecta > Hemiptera > Pseudococcidae > Trionymus > Trionymus perrisii. The sequence goes on along the minus strand of FIZV01057917.1, from coordinate 9,360 downwards.
TGAACTTGTTAATAAATTGTCTCGAATCAGCTTTGAGAAAAACTGAAAACGAACAAAACCAAACATTTTATGTACGAAAAAAATGGTCGTTGGTCGAAGAAAAAATGCAAGCACGGTTTTTTAGCTGATAATATGAATCGATTTTCCTCGATTATCGATTCATCGTTTTGAAATTTGAACCTTGACTAAAGTCTGCCTGCCTATCCTATAGAATTTAATTTTCATAGTTTTACCTTTCAAAAAAATGATAAAATTAATTAATTATTAATTTACAATAAGAATGAAGAGTAATTAAAAATAATAATAAATAATTTAATCAATGCTTAATCAATGTAACTTTTTATATCAGTTAACGGTTATTCGCGTTTCAATCTTTCGATTAATCGAAATCGAACTATTATTTTTTAGTTTTATCGATGTAAACATTGTACACGTGCTTCTCTTTTATCAGTTTTCAACGACGAAAAAAATTCAACTTTACGGTAAGAAACACTTTCCATTTTCGATTTTTTTTAGCAGCTTTTATTTATTTTAAAATATTTTTTTCGAGAAGACTTGTGAAAACTGATGACCCAATGAATGATTGGATCTTTATTAATTTTCGATTTACCTACCATCATTCGGATTGAAAAATGTTAGCTCCTGAAGTTTGGTCTTTCAAAACTAAAGAAATTCGCAACAGCGTTTACGCCAGTGAATTTAAGCAGTATAAAATAGATTCCATCGACCATTTAATAAATAGCAATCACTTCAATCATAGCGTAAGTTGAATTTTCCTTGCTATTGTTAGGTTCCAAACATTCATCTTAATATGCATAAATTTTTTCAGGTTGCTTTTACAGTCACCGGGAATGAAGTTATACCGGACGAATTGGCAAAAATAATTGAAACAGATAGCGAATACTATTTCATCGCCAACGTCAAAGTTTCTGAATTTTATGACTCTGTTTTTGTCGATTCATTCATTAAGAAAGGTATTTATTTCTTATTTTGCATGAATACTTACGAAGTCGACAACTTCAACCACTTATTCCCATTTCTAGGTAGACTTTCTGCGATAAGTGTAGAAGACGATGTTCATAGTACGAATAGTTTCGCTGTAACACCAAATGGACTGCTGGTATTGAGACTTTTAGAAGAATCGTTTACATGTTTGGGTATCGAAGGGAAGCGTACAAATATCTGGAATAATAATCATTATGGTGATCATTTATTCATCCTTCTCCTAATCACATCGAATTGTTTCTTCATTAATTTTTTTTTTCACTTTCAGTTATTACTTTGGATTTAAACAAGAAAGAAATCACCTCTGGCAAATTATACGATCGTTACTACAAATTTCTTGCAAATTCTGATCTACGTTTTGATGTTATAGTAATTTGGGAGCCTCATGGTAATATCATAATTCTCTCTTCATGTCTAGTCATAATCGATTTAGTATAAGGAAGTGAACTAATAAGATGAAATTTTGTCCAACAGAGATTTCCATTTGTCCTTCATCGATAGCTTCGTATTTTTGTAAGAAATTGTACAAGGTTTCATTGTGTAGCCCGAAACATACTTTTGCCGAACAGTTTGAAGAATCTGTGCCAAATCCTATCGTAAAAGAACCTGAAGATTTTTTGCATTGGTTCGGTGTTCATTTAATGGAAGCAAATAAGTAGGTATATAGATATTTGGGAAATTTTGACATTCACACTTTTTAATCTTGAGCTGACTTTCTTCTAGAGACCTAAAATCAAAGCCATCCCTTAGAAAAGCAAATGTAGTGACGCACAAATGGACTGGATTTTTTACCTCAAGTCAAGTGCTCAATTTATGGAAATGTTTGAGGTAATAACACTGTGAAATGAGGAAATAAACCTGTATTTTGGATCAGTAACTATCTTTAGATTGTAAATGTCCCTTCTTGTATCCTGATCAAACTCCAAAAAGTTCTTGAACCTAAGCCCTCTAGAATTGAACGAAATATAGAATCAAAAAGACCCACTCATGGGAAGAAATCTTCATTTTTTTACCCTGTATATTTTGACGCAGTTTAAATTCATATTTGGAGAGATATAAATGTAAAACAACGAGAGGATCTATTTCGGTCTACTTTAGGGTGACATTTAGCGGCAAGGTTTAGGAAACTTTCTGGTTATTAAGCAGGACATCGAAAGGAGCATTTTAAAATCAAATATGATTTCTTTTTTTTCTTTTTCAGCAGAAGAAAAAAAGAAGATATTTCAAGTGAATGCTGGATATCTTTGTACTTCAGTGGTTTCCAAAATTCTCCTTTGAATTTCGTATCGCATTCGCCTGTCAACGTGAACATGGACGATTTTACTACCATTTTTTGTAATAAGAACTGTTGCTTTGTTTACCCAGCTAAACCAATTAAAAAAACCAATTAAGCTCTATCCCTTTATTTTAATTCTATGGAACATTTTTTTCTACATTTATAAAATCAGTGGAACAATAATGAATTACAATGAAATGATATTTAAAAATTACAAAAAAGAAAAAGATCACTTTACAAACTTTTATTCTTATTTTAACTTATTCTTTACCAATACAAAAATAAGGTGTACCTTTCAGTAATACAAATAAAATTTACAACAAACGTAATCTAATGCTGGTAGAATTTTTTAAAAATTATCAGAAATCACGGCTTCATAAAATTACAGCAACAATTCGCCTGTTAAAATCTCGTACATCATTTTCAGTCTGAAATAAGGCATATTATCTTGACTGAAGTTTAACGGAGCTTGTCTCGTCAAGTGTTCGGCAAACGTGCACGCGAATACACCGCAATCGTGCATATTCCTCTGTTGAGGAATTTCACTCTGTTAACAAATACAAAAATTATAGCGAAATGATTTTGGAAAAATTTGCATTAAAAATGTACTCACTGATGGCATATTAATAAGCTCCCATTCTTTAGGGTTCAAATGGCCGTTCTTTTTATCTTTGAACTCGTTAATTAAATAGTCCATCATTGCCTAAATAATACCAACGTTATGTTAGTTAGATCGAAGAGACGGTTGTAAGGCTTAAACTAGGCTTTACTTACTCTTAAACAATGATCATTCGGAGATCCCATGCTATCGAAGTATCGTATACACTTTTCTTTCAGTTTTATTTGAATCAGGCACCAATGATTACCCAAGTGAATTGGAACTATCAGCATATTGAAATCGAATACATCGATCTAAAAATGTGTTGGGCGAATTATTGCAATTGTAAAAGAATTTTGTTGGGATCTATTTTCTTAAAATTAATACACACCTTTTTAGTCCATCTTCTAACGGAATTATACCCTTTCTTTTGAAGCTGCTCGTACAGAAATGTATTGAAACAATGAACTTTTGGATACTGATCGGGTTTTGCTTCGGCGCGCATTTTAATCAAATTCGTGTACGCGTTGATAACCTAAAACCAAGACGAAAATAGAAATAAATACCATACAAACAGATGAAAAAATTAGTTCTGCATTTAAATATGAAAACCGCACCTCATCGTTTAACCATGCGCAATTTTCCAATGTCTTAATATCTTGTAATTTAACTGAAGTATCTTTGATCTGCGCCAATGGTATTTTTTTCGATGCAACGATCTGATTAATAGCAGCCTATAGAACCAAAATGTATTAGTTGCTTTGCGAATTGAGTTGTACTTTAATTGAAAGAATTACAATACCGTCATCGCTTTAGTAATCGGGGCCAGTTCATAGGCAGGTTTTTGTTCGACTTCTGATTCATGTTCTTTAAGAATTAATCGTTTTTCCAAAATTTCAGCCAAAGTTTTGTTGAAATCATCTCTGCGTTCACGGATCTGCAGTCGAATTTTTTCTGCTTCGGTTTCTTTAGACTTTATAGAGGCTTCATATTTTTTCAAACTGTAAAAACGTCAAGGTTGAGAAATGACAAAAAGCAACAAGTCATCACTCGACTAAATCTTACATATTATGAATGTAATCTTCTCCTATGATTTTCTTGTCTTTCCCCACGAAAGAGGTTTTCAAGTTACGGATAAAATCGGACGATATTATGTTGGATACGATTTCTTGCCTTTGAACATCGTCATCTTCTTCACTAGTTACTGAAAAAGAACAATATTTGTCATCATCTCAAGTTAAATCAATCATAGGGTTTGATCTTTATTCATAACACCAACTTACAATCAATGACAGTTTTATCAATAGCAGACTTGTCGAGCTTCGTTGGTGTAGCACTCGTAGAAGCCATGGGACGTCGAACAGGAACTAGTATATTTCTAGCATTTTGATTTGTATTTTGAAAACGTGTCAGGTAACGCGGACTAGAAGTCAATCCTAAAGATTGGTTCACTTTGTCCGATCCCGAAAGATTTGACTGTTTACCATCAAGAGTACTAGATGAACGGCTTGATCGCCTGGAACCGAAGGAGCTATTCGACTGCTTGTTAGAAGAAATCGGTGACCTTAATGATACACTGAAACATTAAATGTATCGGTGTTAGTACTTATTGTTTGGGATTGGGCCAATTGTCGAGTTTCTATTTCACCTTCGCTTTGTGGCATCCGGTGAATAGGCGTATTGTTTCATTAATTCGAGGAAAGTTTGTCTGTCTTTCGTTTTTCTCATCTAGGAAAGAAAAAAAGAAAGAAATTGAACTAAGATAGAAAAAACTAAATAATAAATAATACGTATATGACATACCTTCTCAATCATTAGCTTATCTTTGAATTGTCGCGTAATACGAGATGAATTTGGAGATGTTAAAGATGCACTTTTTTTATAAGTTTCCGAAGGATAACCGCTGCTTATTGAGGACTTATTATTCAACTGTGATTGAGAAACAACGATGAAAATAAAAATTACATCGGGTGAAAAATATGTTAGAAATAATACAAACTTCTTTCAATGTTCGACTGTTAAACCCATTACGAAGGTTACGAAAATTGGGAACTTGAACACTAGAAAGCGTCAAGTAACTTGGTCCATTTGATGACCCACGTGTACCAGGGTATCTACTTGGATTGCCATTTCTGACCTGTAAAAATTTATCATTAATTTTTTTTACTCTTTGACCTTTCGAACATAACAAAAATACTATTACGGTTTCGATATTAACGGAGGGTGAAGAAACGACACTACTCCTGAGATTCCTTGCGGGTGGACTATCTTCAACAATTTCGACATCGTTTGGATCCACGTCCACGATTTCATTAGTTGCCTCGACATTATCGTCATCGATTACTTCTATTATATCCGTACTCTGCGGAAAGAAAAACTAACAATTATGTGAACTGATGAAAACATGAAAAATCACTTAATCAACTTACGTCTTTTTCTTTAGGATCATTTCGTTTATCTTTTCTTCTTTTAGATCTCGGCATAATGTGAGGAAAAATCTAAATATGATGATAGTACTATATTTGCAGTCTTATGCGAAAAAGTCGTTATTATCAAGAATAAACTTACTGTTTCCGATGGTGATTCGGTGAGATCTATACCTGCGAAATAAAATTCCAAAATTTTAGCATACTACAATTTAGAAAGAAAAATCCCGTAATTGCAATACTTACTAATAGTACCTGCATCAGAATTTGGAAGTAGTTTTCTCCTTTTTATGAGTACATCTTCGTATGAATTTTCGTCATTGATTCTGTAAAACACATTACCGATAAAGAGGAGGAAAATCATTCAAAATAAACTTCGAAGTTCTCACCTCTTGTTCCCAATATCACAAACGATCTCGTTTTCATTCACTGGATCCTGGTACCAAAATTTATCGAAAATTCTCCTAATTGTTGAGAAGAAATTCATCATGCTTAATACTAGTAAGTAATAGAATTGGGACGACTAGCAGATGAGGTACCAAGTACATCACAAGTACTGATCACATTATTAGTACAGATACAAAAATACAAACAATATACACTTTTTAATTTTTTTTAACAGCGGCAATTATAAGAAATTTACGAATTTTTTAATTTACTCACACAATTTTCATTCAATTTTCAATTTTTCATCGTGATTTTGAAACTTTGAAAATTGTTGAAAAATAATAAATAAAAATAATTTTTTTTTATTGACTTGCATCAGTGTGTGGAACACGAACATGGACCACAAATAACGAAATGACAAACGAGTGCTACTTTGAGCACTTTTCTTCACTTGCGTTTTGAGAAGGTTTTGAGTTGACTTTTGAGCTATGAAAAACTGTAATTAAAAGGTTTGGTTGAAACTTAATTATTGTACGCATGAGATTTCCATTTGAATGAAAAGCTGACCCCGGAAAATTTTCCATTTTGTTTTTTTTTTTTTTTGATTTTCGCTTTTCATCATCGTCCATGACCATTGAAACCATTGACCAATGACCATGAATTCCGAAAAATTCATTCCGCCCATGATTCCGCCCCACCACATTTGCGGAACTTCTTTCCTATCAAAATATTATTTTTGAATTTTGATCGAACGAAAGTCGAAAATCGACTAGAAAATCACAGCTTCTTCAGCAAGTAGTTGTTTGCGGTAGTTTCCTTTTTATTTTCCGGACGAAATTTTCAAATATTAATAAAATTTACTTCGTGTATGTTTAAAGAATTGATTCAAATTTGCTCCTTCAATGCTTTTAGTAGTTCATAGGCATACAGACTTCTCGTGCTAATTTTACATATTTTGCGATATATTAAAATTTCGGATACGTTTTTTGATCCTTTTAACTAAACAAATTCGGCATGTCTAGTTTAGGAATAGGCCGTGGGTCAAGTACTAGAACGGTTCGTAAAATTGAACCTCCTCGGCCTTTAAAAACGACCGTTAGTACAGCCGCTCCAAATGACACGAAAAAGTCATCGTTATCGTCTTTGGTATTACCAGCAAAAGCCATCGACTCGGGTACGTTTTGACAATTGTTTTCACTAGACTGTGGCCAATTTACTCATGCATTCGTTTATGATCTATCAGCTGAAAAACTACTGCTACTCATGGACGCTGTTGTCACTGGAATTTTAAGCGACGACGAAACATCTTTGAAAGCTGAAAACAAGAGCTTATTAACTGCCAATATCATAACATTATGCGAAAGTTTGAAGGTATCCGGACCTCAGTTGGAAGGATCGCTATATCGAGGTAATTTAGCCTATGTACTTGGAATCGTTACGTCATCAATTAATCGTTATAAATTGTGATTAATTAGGTCAACTAGATCGAGCATTTTTAACGTTTAGAGAAGGAATGGTGCGTAATAATTTAGAATTAGAAGCTCGAGTACATCTGTTAGATATCTTGGAACTTCGAGAATGTAATTGGCTACCTCGTAAAAATTCTAAACCGATTATTGTTAAAAATCTTATCCGAGTGAGTATTCTCATTTTGAAACATCCCATATTGTAAACGATACTAATGACAAGGTTGATCTGCTGTTAGCCTTCAGACGAAGATGGAATCACCTCCAAACTTCAAAATGTGCAATCTGAATCTACCACTACCACTCATTTGGGAGCCGATGAAGTTATCAAGAGCTCAGGTAAATATCGAGATAAACCTTTTAAACCATCGAAAAATTACTGCAAAGAGGAAATCATCATTCGTAACGCCGATTCTGGCAAAGGTAAGGGTAAATGCGAACCTACCCGTTAATCTTGGAATGTGAACCTTGCAACAGTTGATCTTACACTGGTGGATTTTATTTTTATTAGTGATGGGAATTAAAGGACGCAGAGTCCATATGATAGAACAATTAAGTGATACGATTATATCCTTTCAAAAAGGTAAACCATAGCACGTCCGTCTTTCAACCCCCCTCCCTTACGTTTTAACTCCGTTTGTTGCTAAAAATTTCTTAATCTCGTACTTACTTTTTTTTTCACTGAAAGGACGTGTAGAGCTTCGATCAAATACTAACTAGATTTCACTGTTTTAGCCGTCACAAAATTAATGTGCTTTGCAATTCAATTTTTAACGCGATTATCGCCTCATTAATGTGAAAAACTTCATTAGAACAGGGTTTCTCTCAATTTGATGCTTTTTGTTGCAGTTCAACCAACTTTTAAAGAAAGGCTAGTCCAGATTACCGGTCCGAGTGAAGAAAAAATATCGTAAGTTGAGCCGATATAGCGCTGCTGATATACTTATGTTGGGAATACTTCACATTTGAATTTAATTTCCAGGTATGCTACTCAATTAATAGAGGACACCATTCGTAATAATTCATCTCCGGTGAGAGAATTAGCCGATTCCGAGTTCAGTTGTAGTAGCGAAGAATCCTTAGAAAAACAAGGTACTTTTTTCATTTTTTTCTACTCCTGTATGGTTTCAAATATTTACGAACTATAGTTCCTGTAGATGAGAATTCAACCAGCTGGAACTGGTCTTCGGATGCATATCAGTATAAGCACAAGGTTACCTACAAAGATTGCATTTTAATGGTTACTGGCAATGATTATGATTTTGTTACTGTAAGTATTCATTTGTTTTATTCTCCTCTGAGATCAAAATAACTGCAATTTTCTGGTGTTTCAATTCCTACAGTTAGCCAAAGAGGTCCTAGATGATTATTTTTTGAAACTCGATAAACCGCAATCTTGTGATAATTATTCGAAAAGGTGAACGACACTACCTCTTGTATATTTTTAAATCGAAATTTTATTTCGTTTACTAAAAATCTAATCGTATCCCGTAGTGAGAATGTAATCGGTGTAGCTGATGATTATTTGGAAAATGACGTATTTGCCGATGCAGACGTTTATTGCGATGAAAACTTTCAAGATATTGTAAGTATCACGATAAAAATTTAATTCACCTGAAGACTTGATCTGACTCATGGGTCTTATTCAGACCAATCATAACGGAGCTGGTGAAAATGAAGAAAATCCATTATTGGAACTGAACAGGCTCGAGGTTAAACCTGAATTCGAAAATGAGATAATTTCGATTTCTGATTCCTTAGAAGAGATTGAAGAAAACGCGGAATCTTCAGCTAAAGGTATAATAACATCATGCTAGCTTAGTTCTTGGCTTAGTGTACGTTCTATACCGTGTATTTCTTTTCGTAGATATCTATTTCCCTCGTCTTGTCTACACAAAAGAATTCCTACTCGGTTGCCGTAAAAATCCTGTTTGCCAAAGAGAACCGGAAAATTTCGACAAAGTTAAAGAGAATTTTCCCAAAATAGTCAAATCGTATACGAGAGGATCTTTGACGTCATCTTCGTCACCTGTCAAGAGCGAAAATGACATACAAACAGAAACATGGTGATCTTTATTTGGCTTATGCGTTTTACAATATTAAGTAGTGAAATGAAATATTCTAAAAAAAAAAAAAAAAAAAAAAAAAAAAAAAAAAAATTAAAACCCCTTTCTTATTTTTAGAAAAAAAAACTTTAAAAAA
>FIZV01057904.1:0-15327 GCA_900050545.1 Trionymus perrisii | reverse complement strand
TAATACATGTCTAAAATCGATTGAATGAAGTGTGAAATCGATATCTATAAGACATGACATATGCCACGACATCTTATTCACATCTTATTGACTTTCATTTTCAGACCAGTAACCTCGTTTTTTTTTTCACTTCTATTTGATGTCTAACGCATGTCTGAGCAACCACATTATTTTGTGCATGTCTAATACATGTCGAAATTCGATATCTATAAGACATAATGCTACAATATCTTATTCACATTTTATAGACATCCATTTCCAGGCCAGTAACCACGTTATTTTTTCACTTCTGTTTGATGTCTAATGAAAGTCTATGTGATAGATGTCAACAATTGCGGTTGCACATTTCGGTGGTACCCCAAGATCGTGAATACCTGAGTCAAAATTTATGGCGAGACTTGGAAGGTACCGTCAAGAAACCAAGTGTCGCTTCTGCATAACATTTCCAGATTGCGGCGAGTGGCAAACACCAGAGTTCTTCCTCCGTTATTACTATCATGAATCAGGAAACGTTCTCCTGCCAAACTGTTTTGAAATCGATCTGGAACCGCTTCGACTTCCTTAATGGATCGAGGATTAGGAGGTAAATTAGCCAGCCTAGTTCGCCGTATTTCTTTTCTAAGATTTTCCCTTTCCGGCAGTTGGCTGAGGACGGCAGGTGGAACATTCATCAGTTCAGTTCTGAGTAGTTGAACCGGAGGTTGTTCGGGGTGCTCGGTCGCCTTTCTCTTCATAGCCGTCTTCACTTCTTCAGCACTGCACTGTTCTTGATTCGGAGGATGCATGCGACTGTCGATTTCGCCTGCTTTCAGCAATATAATTTCGTATACAAAAGAAATAAGATGTTATAAAAGATATCTATTTGACATATAATATACGTCGATCTTGTCGTAAATGTCTTATCTAAGATGTAGATTAGACTTGAATAAGACTTGATTTAGATGTAGAATTCGTATTTTAGACATGATATAGACTTGCTATAGCTATTTTTCAACATCTAAAAGACATCCGTAAATCTAGAAACTGCCATCTTATACACATCTATAAGTCTTCCTGTGCTGCTAGGGAGGAGTTGCCGATCCAGTTTATTAAAATTCATATCTATGGAATAAATTAAATTTTTTCTTTGGAATTTTCTCAGCGGTCAGCATTGATGCTAAATCAAAACCCAACATAAACCAAAAAGCGCTTAAAACTAGTACAAAATTGAAATTAGAACCGGAACTACACCTAAAATTGTTTTGGTTTAGCATCACTGCGTGAAATATTCCATCATCGTAAAAATACCCTTATTACTAGGGTGCGGATTTATATGCGCTTAAAACAGCAAAATAGGTATGCGCATATAATCTGCGCTAAAAATTCAAAATATGCATATTTTTTTCTCGAAATATGAACAAAATATGCAGAATCAATATGGGTATCGTTGGAAAGATCTTGAAAAATTACGTTCATTTACAGTACTTATACTATATCAATTTTGGAGTGAAACTGGTCCGGAACCAATTCGGCTGTTTGGGAACCAACTCGGTATCGCCCAATGGGACATCCATCTGGAACAATAAAAATAGAAATAAAAATCAAAAATGAAATTACCATTTGCTAATACTAAATACTAGATAGTCAAAATTTTGATAATACATATAGGCTCAAGTACATAGTTTTTGAACAATATAACTTTGTAGCTACTGAATAATGAAGATAACTGATTACACCATTTGCACCTTTCGAAACATCTACGGACTCCGGTATGATGAATGTACCCTGATTCTTTGCAGTATCGTTCATGATTCCAAACAACCCAACATTATACGGTGAACGAAAATAAATTGGCCCTGGCTGAAAGGGCAAATGCGGAATTTGGACTTTCTGAGCATAATCAAACGATATATGAATCGTCCTATAAAGATAATGAATTGATGAATACATTATTAACATTTAATTTTTGACAATCATGCAGATTCTTACATCTTTTACTTACCAAAGTTCTGTCTAATGGGTCATCTAATGGTATAGTCGAGTGGTTATCAGTAGTATCAAAAATAGAAAAATCATCATCGGCAGTGTTATCACGATTTCCGTTAAAACCAAACCATTCGATTACTTCTTGTTCATATTCCTCTTTTAAATCACTCATTTTAATATTTTTTTTAGTGAAAATAATGCATAATCAATCCGAGCTTTTTGTCAGAAAATTCTAAAATTTAACCATCGCCGGTTCTGGAGTTCGTTATGAATGATTACAGAGCATAGACCACAGACACAACGGTATAGTAGCTTGTTGATAAGAAAAACCAGGTAGTTCACCACAGGGTACCTTTTCTAAAACCGCGATATTTCAGTTGAAAAAAATATTTGGCCAAAATCCTTTATAGAGGTTCTTCAGAATACCTCGACCTACCAGAACATAAAAAAAAAAATCTCCCAATTCGATGTTTTGGCTCTCCTGAAAACATCGAATTCTCACCACAAGGGCCCTTATCGCAAAACGCCTCTGGAGAAACATAGAGAAAAGTGGTCTCCGGTCAATTTTTTTTTGTCCACCCGCGTGCCAAGCACGAGGCGAGTCACCCCATTCGCGTTTCGTTTCTGCAGCGAAATAAACAATCATTTTTAATTATTGGTGCTCTGTTCTCTTTTATTTTCGAAAAAATTGAGAAAAGGTTCATCTAGAATTTTTTAGCATTTATTTTTTTTTTCAATTTGCAATGGCGCGTATTCTGGCAGATTAATTTTTTAACGTTGAAGTTGTTTCGTACAACAGACAAACGAACAAAATCACTTGGTTACTCCCTGGAATATTACATCTATTTAATTTGTTTTCATATTTGGCACAAACACATGTGTAGGTATTTAAAATCTTTCGTAATACGCGACGAAAATTAAAAACCCGTAAAGTCGTCTCATAAAATATGCTTTAGCGTAAATTTGAGTGTATTTTTTGCCCTAAAAAATTCGTCGACCGGATGATAATTTTAGAAAACAAATTAATGAAATTTGTCAAAAATTGAATTTCTTCGTAAATTATTCATTATTAAGGGTAAGGTGCCCTATTATCGACCAACATTTCATTTTTAGGCAGGTTATTGCTTGAAACATGGGGGAGATAGAAAAAAAGTGGTCAAATTACCGGATGAAAAAATAATTGATACCGAGTCGGCGAAAATTTCATAATAAAGTAAACCATCCCAAACGAATTTGGTCAAAATCCAAGATAAGTTTTTTTTTCGCTCCACCCTACTGTACATAGCTACCTAGTACCTACTACCTACCTATTTGTAAAATAAATAACAAGGATAAATTTCATTATTATATTATCATTGTATACAAAACAAAACATTTCAACACCAAAACAAAAATATATACGAGTACGCTAAAAATACTTGAATATTAGCCATTTTAGGGTAACTGCACCAGTTTGTGACACATTAAGCCTACACTTCACTTGCATGAGTTCTCATTCATACAAATTTTTATGTAACTTGCTGAAATTTGTTTTATACCATCACTAACCTTTCTATTTGTGACTAATGCATTTAAATAGGTGCTAGATTTACATAGTTTTTATTTAATTTAATAAATTTTCAAAAGAGTCAAATGCACCAGTTTGTAACACCCATGTACCAGTTTTTCTGACACCCATGTACCGGTTTGTGACACCCATGTACCAGTTTTTTTGACAGTATTGTACCAGTTTGTGACACTCAATTAGTTATTTAAAAAATGAACTAGGCAGCTAAAAATTATATTTTTAAAGATAAAAATCATATTTTTAAAGATGATGATTATATTTTTAAAGAAATTTTATTCAAAAAGTAAAAAAAATGCATGTTAGTGTGGCACTGTAGGGAAATATAGTAGGCCTCGGTGGTCAGATTCGGGTTCAACAATTCTTTCTATGTGACAAAAATCAAAATAAGAAATATCAGGAATATTCGGAAATCTGTACATATAACCTGGATTGACTTTTGACTTAGCTGGAATCAGAAAGTTTCCTTTTAGACGCCCGTTCTCTACACCTTCAAATTTTCCAATGTATGGCTTCATTTCTTTCCCCATCTTGAACATAACTACGACCCAATCTTGCAATTTTACTTCCAACATTTTTTCCTAAAAAAATTCAAAGTAAAAAAAATACGTAAATACATAGGTAGGTAGCTAACGTAGGTATCCAGTGTTGAGTAAAATTAAAAATCGTCAAACTCACATTTGTTGAATGGTGAAAATTGTCATCTGGCTTTTTTTTTTGCTTTTACTTTGGGCTTGTCTGTTTTTACGTCTTTTTGTTTCCTTTTCTGCAACAAAAATAAGAAATTTATTAGGTTAGTAGACACCTAGTTAAGTAGGTAGTTGAAAATTTAAAAAAATGTTGGAACTATATTCACCTTTAATTTATCTGTTTTTTTCATTTCGAGTAGCCTTTTTTTTTCTAAAATTTTCTTTTTTCTTTCTATCTTCCTGGCTTCGACTTCTAGTTTTTCATTATCGTTAGCATTTTTAAGGTCCTGCCACTTTTCGGTCGAAATTACAGATGGCAATACCAGTTTTTTTTTAAATTTTTTCTCCAAATTTCCTTTTGATTTGTACATCGTGATTGAATTTAAAACCTCTTCGACGCTTTGTAATGGGCTTGGAGTTTTAACCGGAGGTGGACTTGGAGTTTTCATCGGAGGTTCAGGTTCAGGCTGAAGAACTTTTGTTGAAATTTCTGTCGTAGAAATTTCATTCGAATCGATTTCATGCACATGACTTTCATCAGAAATAGCAATTGTCGAAATATTGATTCCTGACAGAGAATTATTTGAAAATAAACTTCCATTGGGTAAAGAAATATCGTCAAATATTATTTCCATTGATGCCAAATCGTAATTCTGTAAAGATGTATTCGCTGGTGTAGAAGTTGGCTGATTCACATTTTCAGGAAGAGTATTATTATCATTGAAAAACTGGTCACTTTCAAAAGAATGCACTTGATCTGATGTTGTAGTAGTTGTGTTTTCTAACGGAGTGTAATCTGGAACGAACGTAGGATAATCTATATCGTGTATGGGTGTCAAAATCATTTGCTCTTCCCAAAACTTGAATAATCCATGCTGAGTAACATCATCAGGAAGTTTATTTTTAAGATGGCATTTCCAGAAATCTGCCATCATGGATTTTGGGATTCTGGACTGAAATTCAATCAAAAATCTGGAATTGGAAATTTCGTTATCTGAAGTTGGTTGTTTTTGAGGCTCTGTTTCGTTTTGAACTCCATTTACACATTTTTTGTAGTCAACCAGATCCGGATCGAAAGGACATAATCCGCAGGCACGGAATCCATTTTTCAAACTGGTGATAAAATTTTCAGATTCTAATACGTTGTTTAATAAAACAGTAACATCATGCTTTTGAAAAGTTTTTGTAACATCTTTAAGTACTTCCAACTTATACTTTTCGAGATAGCTCTTCCATTTTTTTTTTAGAGGTGCAAATAATGCTACATCTAGAGGCTGCATCATGTGTGTAGCATTTGGCGGTAACGAAATTAAAATTATTCTTTCCTTTTTACAAAATTCGCTCAGCTGTAAACTTAAATGGCTTTTATGCCCATCGACAAAAAACACTACAGGTTTCGGAATTTTCTGTTCTTCGATAAATTTGTTGAAAACGTTGGTCATATATTCAAAAAAACATTCAGAATTCATCCATCCTTTAGGGCTTCTCCCAATACCCCAATGCTTAGGGGCGACAGCTGCTATCGTCGTTGGAATCCTCTCAAAGGAGAATAATGCGAGAGGTGGAGCTAAATCGCCAGCAGCGTTAGCAGTTACAAGCACCGTTAAATTTTCTTTGTTGCATTGGCCAGTTTTATATACATATCTTTGTCCTTTGGCCGCAATTACTGGGCCTCCCTGCGGATTCAAGAAAATAGCAGTCTCATCGGAGTTGAATACCCGGCGAGGATCATTAAAAATATCCGTATCAGCTCCTAGAGTGTCCTTGACCTAAAATGGAAATATGAAATTAGATTCCTACGTAGATATTATGTAACTATGAGCTTGAATTTGTAATTATAGATCAAGTATAATTTACAAACCTCTTGAAACCATTTCCGAATTTTGCTTTCTGATACGGATGCCCGGCCTCCGTGTAAGTATTCCGGTACTCTTATAGAGAGTTCAGGATGTCTACTAAAGAAGCCTTCGGTCCATTTTCTGCCAGGACCATTTTCTCCAAATTGAGCACCATCTTCAGAAACCAACGTAGGATTATCTTGAAGAATTTTTTTTACAGTAAATAGCAGTCCATTTTTGTTCATAGGGAATCCGGATTTAGCAGACTGAATTAGCCATTCACAGATTTTGTTTTCTACATCTTCACCTACGTAAATAAGAAATGTACAGAGTGCAAATATAATTACTTTGGGTTTCACTTTACGCAATCAGATCAAGAAATGAATAATTATGCACATACCAAGAAGAGCTTTTGGTCCTGGTCGTTTACAAGTTTCTGGTCGTTTACCACTAGATTTGGCAATTAAAGTAGATCTTGGTATATTATATAGACGGCTGATTTCTGCCACTGGAAGTGTTCCAGCGCGAACTTCAGCTATCGCCGTTTTCAATTTTTTTGGAGAATAATTTTGCCGTGTTTTCTTGGCCTTCGTGTTATTTTTATTCTTAGTTTTTGACCGTTTCGACATTCTGGATAAATTTGACGAAGTAATTATAATTCTGAAATTGATAACGCATAAAGAATATGAGTGTTACAAACTAGTACATTTTTATTTCTACACTAGTATTAGTTGTTATGACACCTGTCACATATTGGTACAATAACGAATTCATTGCACCAGTTCTGTTATAATCACTTAATTAAATAAATTGTCGATCTCATATCAATATAGCATTAAAATTGTAATCTGTAAACACTATACTTACCATACATAAACTTCATTTGGCTAAAAATTGATTCAACGTACGTAATTTCGAACTTTCAAAACTCTCGATCCACTTCACATGCTTAGCATATGTTATCAGTTTGTTACCAATGTCATAGACTGAATTTTTGTAGATCTGATATTAGTGCAATACTTCATCACAGACAAAAAGTATGAATGGTAATCCAGAAAGGAATAGTTGAAAATCTCTTAAAAAATAAGTGATGATTCACTTACCAACTGCTGTCCGAGTTTACCATTTTCTTTCATCTGTTGGTCTAGCCTTTTTTCCAATTTGGCAGGTGCAGTGTCCCAAACTGGTGCGCTTACCCTAATTCAAATTGGAAAAAATATTAAAATACATAAATCATATTTGTTTGGCTTAATAATACCCGATAAATTTCGGATTGCCAGAAACATGTCGCTTTTTTGATTAATTTTGAAGTAAATTTTGGTTTAAATTTAACATAGATAGGAGTGAATTTACCCTATGAGTGAGAAGCTTAATATATTCATAACAGCTAACAAATGTTACAAACTGGTGCAGTGTCCCAAACTGGTGCGCCTACCCTATATGGTTATAAGTCGAGTTAACAATTATTCCATCAAGTTTGCCACCATGCGATGGTACGAAAGATCGGTCGATAAAAATTGAATTGCATTCTAACGGCGTTATAGATAAAGGGAATGTCGCACTGTCGGCTGTCACGGCTTCGGATGATCCAAATACGTCACAGTTATGTATCAGTCGGTGGTATATTATTGAACATTTCTTAACAAAAATAGGTTTCATTTGAACAGATTGTAAAATATATCCTCTTACATCTCTCTTCGTTGGTTCGAGCTTTTTGTATTCACAAGTAGGTAAATCGACTAAACTGATGGTCGTGAAGTTGAGAGAACTGGTCCCGCAATCATAAGCAATGAAAGCAGAAGCTAAAGTCCATAACAAAGCGGTTAAAATAGGTAAAATAAAAGATTCCATTTTGCTGATATGTCAACCAAGGGACTCACCAGGAATAAACACAATGATTTATTACGTTCTCTGAATAGGTATTTGAGATGTGGCTCTCGTTAATTGAATTTCGTCATCACAATATTTAATTTTTGGACCAACTCGTAAGTTTTCTTTCTTCGGACCAGAGACAATAAATTAGTTTTCATGATTAAAAAAAGATACACTCGTATTGTTTTTGGATTTAACTCCTTTTCACGCATCGTTTTTGAATATACCACCTTTTCTTAAATTTAAATTTTTAGGTGTTGGACATAACACCTTTTGTTTTTTGGACTTTACTCCAAGGGTAGGGCAGTAAGCTCAAAAATAAGTGTTGCACGAGAATCAGCTTGAAATTACCTTTTCAACGATACCAAAATGTCATTTTTGGAAAAAAATAGATACCACCCTTTCTACCTGAGCCATCGATATATCGATTTTTTTTTTTTTTTTTTTTTTAATCTGAAATTTTTCCCCGGGCCCGCTATATATCTTTTTTTTTTTTTTTTTTTTTTTTTAATCTGAAAAACCTACTTTGAGTGAAACATAGAAAGTAAAAAACTTGAAAAAATACATTAAAAAAACAGTATAATGAAAATTATATGCATATTGCATAATAAATACAAAAAAAAACAAAAAGTTCATTCAAGTAAATATTATGTATGTATTTCGTCAGCGTCTCCATACTTTTCTCGTAAGATAAACTTCACATTTTCGTAATTCTTTGCCTCTAATGAAAGATTCGAGAGTGGTTTTCGCGCAGCTCCTTCTGGAGCTTCGTCTAAATAAGCAAATTTCGTTTCGATTGACATTGCACTGTCAGGTAAACTCACATTCACAAGTTGAAAATGTTTTGAGGATACTATGCTAAGTGATAAAAAGAAAATGACGTTCCTAATTCCTACCCTCCATCCTTCACCTCGTCCTAAACAACGACGAAGCAGCTTTTCGACGTCGTCGACCATATTTTTATTTTTCAAAAAATTCAATGTTGTCACGGGATCCAGAATTTTTATAGGAAACAATTAAAGGTTGAAATGGTTGGTGTTATCATTTCCTATGTTATTGGTCATCTCTTCTGTAAATCAAAAGAAGAATTTTGTTAAAATAAAAAGAAAGAAAAAAAAAAGAAAAGAACAAGAGCAAGAAAAAGAACAAGAACAAAAAGAAAAAGAACAAGAAAAAGAAAATGTTTCATCCTCGGTCTACCACTGGTGATTTTTCAAAATTTTTTCAACTGGTGGATATTAAGTAAATAAGAGTTTGAAAAGACCTCCAAAGATTAATAATTGGCGCTGTTGCCAATTGTTAATCACCCAACAATGGTTAAATTTGAAGTTGGCGCGTTAAAGAATGAACATGTAGTAATATGTTTCCGAAAAAGTGAGGTCAGGAGGGTATTCCCCTCCGTTAAGCTTCACCAACGCAACCTTATACATATGCACTCCTGAAACAAAAAAAAAAATAATAAAATAAAAACAACACGTCAAATATAATTAAATAAAATAAAATACTAGAGAATAAAAATACTTACTACCGACTGCCAGTACCAGGAATTAAATAAGTGACAGCCGTAGCTGCCACAAACAATCGATACTGCCGTAGCGGTGGCAGTGTTGGGGGACCACCCCCAGTGTCTTCGAGCTGGGGAAGGAGGCAAATACCAAACCGAAAGTTTCAGGCCTGGATACCTTCATCGACAGTATTTCCGGCCGAAGAATCTTTGATCGTGTCTTGGGAGTTTTTTTGATTTCAGAAGAAGAACCATTCTTTTACGCCAGCTATCATAATCTTCCCCTTTGAAGACCAAATGGGGCGCGACGTTCGTGTTCGTGGACATGTCTTCTTCGTTATCTGAATTAGAACCGGCAGACGAAAACGAATTTTCAGACCCGGAAGACGATATGTGATGTTCCTGACGATTTTCAACGTTACTATCGGTAAAAACTACTTCGGATACCTGAATATTCTCATTTGTTTCAGGTCTGGAATTAGGAACAGAATTGGGAACGGCACTCGATGTTTCTGTTACAACAGAAGGAGCGAATAATGAACGGTTGATGATGAAACGATCTCCCGAATAATGAACGGTTGATGATGAAACGATCTCCCAACTGATTGACCGCACCAACGATGGATCAGAAATTATAATGTGACGATGGACCTGCTACTGCCTGATCTCCTTGGACGGTTCTAGGATCGGCCGAACTTTGAAAATCGACGGACAGGTTACATGGCTCAGATCGAATTTTCCTGATTTAGAAATTCATGAGATTTGCGTTTCCGCTTTTTCCTCGCTCGCGAACTTGATTTACTCGACGTCAAATCACCAGACGACATACAAATGAAAAATTTACTTCTCGCATTTACGCGAGGTTTACTTGACGACCGCGATTTTTTTGCGTCGACATAACAAATTAACGACGAATAATGAACGTAACAAAAAATAAAACCAACGCACTGATACCATGTTGAGACGTCTATGGATCGTGAAATAAATAGAAACCAGAATGTAAGTAAATTGCTCGTAAGAGCATGAACTTTATTCAACGTAACTTTACATGTACGGATATTAGATAGCGAATGAACCTGAGGTCAGAGTTCATCCGAAAAGTTACAGAAAAATCGTACGAGAAATTCTAACCAATGAAAACGCGACTCGTACGAAATAAAAGTATTTTTTTAGACGAAAGAAGTAGTCGTATATAAATAATATAAATAAAGAAAAAAAACGATTAACCTACTTAATAACGGCTACCTACTCAACATGCCCCCACGGATAAAAAAAATAATTAACAAAAAAAAAAGTGAATTGTAAGTAAAATAATAAATATACAAAGTACATACCTAATCTTAAATCATAATAAACAAGATTAGCAATCGGATAAACCACCAATGGATTCAAATAATACGACGGATCACCGTACGAATCGACGAAACAACTCGGAAAAAGGTAAATAAATAAACGAACAATTATTTTTAATAAAATGACCGGAATTAATTTCACTTTTATTTTCAGAATTATCGACTTGATTATAAATTACGGAATTAATTAACGAAGTAGTACCATTACTCTCCAACATCGTACGTACCTTCTACATCACTCACATCGCTACTCGTACCTGCAATAAGGTTAGTATCTTTCTTCGTAATTTCTTTCATTTCAAAAATCGCGTTACTCGTAATCTCAATCTGGTGTTTCAGTTCTGCTCATGGCCGGCGAAGTACGGGGTGCTCGCGGGCTCGAGCACCCCTTGGAATTTTTCAACAGGTGCTCCTGTTGAAAAATTCCAATAGATGCGCAAAAATTTTGAACTTAGGTATTTTGTAAAAAAATAAAAATTTTGCTCAATCACAACCAACCAGATTTTCGATCGATTTCGAAAAAAAAAAAGAAAAATGAGATGATTGTGTCGCCAACTGGTGATCGCCTTTGAACTACAAATGAATTACACGACATTGCGGTTCACGCCAGGCACATACTCTCCCTGGGGTGGCCATCGTTTTATCATTAATCATTCAACAGATACCAGTTTTTGTCTCACCTGTCCGCTTTACCTTCATGTCTACCTGTGTTACCTTTACCTTATGGCTTTACCTGGTTTGTATTACATTATTATTCCACTTCCCCCTTACCCTTCCATACCGGTTATTCATTCGTACTTCCCTACTTCGTGTAGTATTCTTTAAGCATGCTGTTGAAATGGTTAAAGAGAGGGGAATCCACTGAAAAGACAAGGGTCGATGAAAATGAAACGGTACAGGTACAAGCTGAAGCAGTACCAGATGTTAATGCTGCTCTGCAGTCTACTGCTACGGATGCTGTTACGAAGTCGAAAAATGAAACGATAGTATCTCAAAACATTAATCAGTGTAAATCTAATCTCAGCAGCAGCAGTCGTGTAAACAATACCAGCACTACTGGTAAGTTACAAAAAAATAAATAGGTACTAATATCAGTTCGGTGCTGGGTATTCGATATTTATCTATTTCATTTTTTCATCATTTATTCTCAGAAACAACCAAAACTGCTGGTAGAAAATTTCAAACGAAATGGACAATCACGTATCCCTGGTTAAAGTATTCGGATGAAAAGAATGGTGTAATTTGCAAAATTTGTACAGAAGCTGTAGAAAACAATTTACCCTTGCCACAAGATATTAGCAGTCAGCTTTTAAAAGAAGCGTTCGTCTCTGTTGGATATTCGAATTGGAGTAAAGCACTTCAAACTTTCAAAAGTCATGAAAAATCCAGATTTCATCTTGCTAGTGTACAAACCTTACAAAATTTGAAGAAATCGAAATCTGTTATTCAACATTTATCTGACAGTAAGTTAAAAGAGATGATTAAAGCCAGAATTGCTTTGCAAAATTTTTTTGAAACTTTACTATACATGGGTAAAGAAGGAATTCCATTCCGAGGTACTTTTCAGAAGGGCGAAAGTTTAGAAGATTCGAAATTTATTGAATTAATAAAGTTGAGAGCTAAAGACGTCCCAGAATTGGATATTTGGTTAAACCGATCAGGCCAGAAATGGTTGCATCATAGTATCTTAGAAGAAATTTTAAAAAGTTTAGCTAATGATGTATTGAATGGAATTTTACTGTCTGTACGTGATGCCAAGTATTATTCAATAATGGTGGATGAAACTTCGTGGATGAAACTTCTGATATTAGCAGAATAGAACAGGTATCGATATGTTTCAGATACGTAGATGAAAATTTAAATGTTATCGAAGATTTTACAGGATTTTATGAAACAAAAGACACTAAAGCTGAAACATTATTTTGTATCGTTAAAGACGTGCTAACGCGCTTCAGATTAGATTTGAGTGATATGAGGGCCAGTGTTTCGATGGTGCCGCTAATGTCAGCGGTGACAAATCTTGTTTGCAAACCAGAATACGCGAATCGAATCCATTAGCACGATTTGTTCATTGTGTTGCCCATAGACTCAATTTAACAGTACAAGATACATTGACTGGTATTTCCTCCGTTCGTGACTTTATTGGAAATGTAAAACAGATGATCACATTCGTTCGCGACTCTCCACGCCGATTGAATATATTCAAAGATTTACAAAGTGAAAATGCACCGACGTTATTGAAATACTGCACTACACGATGGTGTGTCCGCATAAAATCATTGAAAACCGTACGTGACAATTATCAGACGTTGATCAATTTTTTTGATGAAGTTTCGAATGATTCTTCGACTGAATCGACAGCAGCAGCAGCAGCAGCGTCTTACCTAGCTAAGTTCGAATCTTTTGACTTTTTTTTTCATTTAAACGTATTGATATATATTTTTGAATGCGTCGAGAATCTGAACACAGCTTTACAAAAAATAGACTTAAATTTGACTCAATCGCACCTGCTTGTACAGAAAACAGCTGAAGTATTGCAACACTTTAGAGATGACAGATTTTCTGATTTGTGGAATGAAGTAGTATTGAAATCTAAAAATTACGAATTAGGGTTGCCTGTACTGCCTCGTGTTAGGAAAGCACCTAAGAGGTACGATAGTGATTCATCTCCTCATGTTTTTTCTTGCCCAGAAGAACATTATCGCAAATTGTTTTTCGAAATTGTAGATCTTGTTTTAACTTCTCAACAGTCGCTTCCAATCGGATACTACAAAACTTTTAGATAATTTTGAAAGTTTTATTATTAAAAAAACCGAATCGCCTGAACAGGTAATGCAATTTTATGAACGAGAAAACTTTGATGCAGATCGATTGACATTGCATAGAAACATGATCATTGACTTAATGATACAAGATGCGCAAAAATACGGCGCACCAAATAGTACTGCTGATGTAGTAAAATATCTGCGCAAAAATCTAAACATACTTGAACTAGTACCTGAAATGAAAAAATTAGTTCGAATAATATTAACAATACCATCGTCAACTTGCACATGTGAAAGATGTTTTTCTGCCCTGAGACGCTTAAAAACGTATTTAAGATCTACTCTTTTGGCCGAAACGCTAAACCATCTCAGTATTTTGCATGTCCATCGTAACATTACTCATAAAATAAACATAGAAGCGTTAATGGACGAATTCATTTTAAAAAATAGGTACCGAAAAACCACTTTTTCTTTAAGCAGTTGCACTTTCTGATTATTTTTTTTTGTGTTATCATTTTTTGTACGTTTTAAAATCAAAATAAAATTTTATCTGGAATGTGTGTATAACATCTTTTTTTGGAGAAAAAATTACAAGGTGTACCCTCAGAGTCTGGTTCCATTTGGATTTGAGCACCTGTTGGGAAAAATTTAGTTCGCCAGCCCTGGTTCTGCTCATACTTCGGTTCCTTTCAAATTACCTTTCGAATGTTTCTTCGTTCTTCGCTTCGTTCGTTTACTTGTACCTCTACTAATTTTACCATTGTCTTCGTCGTACATGATCGAACTATTCAACTTATCGGTGCTCTCGCTCCTCATAATCATAATCTCGTTCGTATCTTGAAGAGTTTCCATCGAACTATTCGCACCTCGACAGGTAACATTTTTACTGCTCGTATTTTTATCGAAAAACCTATCGCTTTTCATACCTGTTACAGTGTCGCTCAAAACAGTTTCCTCATTCGGAAAAATATCGTTCTCGTTCTTCAAATCGCAAACTTAATCTAAATCGGAATTAATTACGATCGGATCGCTTTTCATATTCAAATCAACAGTCAAACCTTCGAAAACTTCGTTTGTAATTTCTGTATCGCAATCGCTGTTTTCGCCGACCTTACAGTTAGAAGTAGAATACCCACGACTTCTATTAACATCTATTACGAAAATATCGCTCGAAATGGAAGAATTTTCCACAAGATGAAAATCTACCGTAAAAAGACCATTTGATTTTACACATACGTTTGCGATTTTCTCGTTAGAATCGGCGAAATAAAATTCAACTGATTTTCCTATCGAAATATTACAACAGCGTTCACGCAACAGATTAATCGATAATAAATTATGACTTAAGTCTGGTGTGTAACTAACTTCTTTTAAACAAAATTCGATACCTTCGTTGTTTTTAATGTAAATATCACCGTAACCAAGACATTTCATCGTCACATCCTTTTTTGCAATAAAAATTTCACGTTCGTCGTTCTTCGTTTCACGAAAATTTCGGAAAAAATTTAAATTACTCACCATATGATGAGTCGCGCCCGAGTCAAGTATAAAAGATATGTCGTTCGAATTAGGAGTAAACTTATTTACCGAAGATAAAAGCGCGCGTGGACGATCATCGAAAAGAGAACTATTTGAACTATAACCGGTATAACTAATATTCGCGCGAGTTGTAGTACGATCGTTATTCGTAGTACGATCGTTATTTGAATTATTCGGAGACGTCTGAGTGGAATTTTGACCATTCGATTGTCGATGAGAATTCGCTTCATCTCCATATC